>CM073773.1:117945184-118105184 GCA_037158775.1 Hetaerina titia
CAACTAGAACTCTTTTAATATTGGCACAGACTGTGGCCTCTCATTATGTCAATGTTCCACCATAACATGAAAAAGAATGGCAACTAATTTCCTGCAGTTCCTTTGCTCATCCTTCCCCACCATCATTCTTCTCATTTTTTCCCCAAGTGTTTTCAGTCTGACTAGGGACACATTTATGGGATATGACTTGGTAAAAATTCATGTGGATCACCCTTCTTTGCTTTGAAAGCCACTGACATCAGTGAAGTCAGTCCTAAACTATAAATTTAGTATTTGATACGGCATGATAGCCTGAATGCCACAAACTTAAACCAATCTCAAATAAAAGATACCCTTGCAATGAATGGAGCACACATATACGTACCCTGGCAAACAGGAAAAGTAGGAGGTGCACACCACCAAGGGAAGAAGCTGCTGCCACCAGACCACGGTACTGCTGCAGATTGGGAGAGGAAAGGCATAAAGGGTGTAAACCAAGAGGGAGCTGTTGACTGGCACGTTGGTCCATGGTGACCACCCGGAATCCAGGCTGCCCAGGAAACAGTGAACTGACAACCCCTAGAGGGAAGGGATAAGCACAAAGGAATGAGAATGGGGTACAATTAACAATCACATGCATCCAAGCAAACTCTTCAAGGGTCACAGCAGCCATTTCCACTCAGTGATATGCAGCTTGTCTCAAAAGTGTCAGACCTCAACATGAAGATGACAGCACTGTTCAACAAAAGCCAGGAAATATGTTTATGCATGCATTGAAAGGTACTCACCAAAATTTCAGTCATTTTTGACACACAGTGGTTGTTTAACTATTGTTTGAGTGAGCAGTTGTGATGGTTTCAGTAAATATGGAAAAAATTGAGTAGCCAGCGGTCATTTAGTATTTGTTTTTGAAAGGTCTATATAAATCAAAGACGAGTTGACACTGTGTGTGGGGACTCTGCAGCTTCATTTACAACTGTTAAATTTGTGCAGCTCAATTGAAACGTGCCCATACGAGCTTGGCTGATGATGAGAATTCAGGGCAGCCAAAAACTGTATTTTTTTGTAATCATTTTTTGCATTACTGATTCATAACTGTAGATGAAACTTGGACCCACCACTACACTCCCTAGGTGAACGAACAATCAAAACCATTGACTGCTAAGGGTAAACCTGCTCCAAAAAAGGCAAAGATGGTTCCATTGACCAGGAAGATGATGGTGGGATAGTCACAGAATCGTGTTCATCAATCATGTTCAAAAAATTAAACAAATATGGGAGAATATTACGAGAATATTACTTGACAAGCTCAAGACAGACATTTCTAAAAATGACCGCATTTGAAGAGGAATAAAGTGCTTTTCCATCAGGACAACGCACCTGTTCATGCTTTCTCAGTCACCATGGCTAATATTCATGCATAGCACTTTGAATTGGTTGAACACTCACTGTATTCACCAGATCAGGCCCACGGCGACTCTTAACAGTTTCCTAATCTTAAAGTTTTCCTTGGTGAACAGAGATTTTCATCGGACGCAGATGTTATCACATAAATAAATGCCTATTTTGTGGAGAAGGACAGGTCCTCAAAATAAGCAGTGTTGACAATGACCCCCTTGTTCAGCATGAATCATTTGCCACCAGGCCATTTTTTCAAGTTTGGATATTAAAAAAAGTCACTGGAGATCAATCACCCTCAGAAACCCACAGTTTCTATCTTTCCTTTATCTCTGGAGTGTAGTAGTTTCATCCACAGTCATGTATCAATGCAGAAACTCATCATGATTGTGATGGAAGCACCAAAACTGCCTCAAAACCAACAACACTGAGAGCAAATGCAGCACCCATCTTGCCAGGATTTTTTCACACCCTATTTTTTGTGCAAAATTGAAAGCATTTGTACCATTGTTGTGTATAGCATTGTCATCTCATTGTAGCATTGTCGTCACAATGTATAATGAGCCAAAAAATTCCGACAACAGTTAACACAACAAAAACTCACTTGAAGGAGTGCATTATCTGGATACCCAACAGACTCGGGAGCTCATTTTTAAGGATCCAGCTACAAGTCTTACACCATTTAAATAAGACATACTTTCCGAAGCTGCCAGGACAAAGCGAATTGAACGTTGCAACCTGCTTTTGTGTGCCTTTGGAAACAATGCTGCTGGATGAATAACATTTTTTCTGACGAAAAAACTTTTACTGTGAATGCTAAAACCAACTGTAGAAATGACTGCTGGCTCACCCACAACCCTGAAGATGGCTCCATTGTTTCCATAACGAAATTACCGACGAATGATCATGTGCTAGGAGTTGCGTCCAATGAGGGTGATGTCATACCACTGCATTTCTGGGCAGTAAAGACATTGAGCCAGTTGGCTTAGAAATCGAAAAAGAATACAGTGGAACCTCACTTAATGAGCACCTTGTATAGTGAGTAATTTGCATAACCAGTAAAAATATTTTTTAAATGACTTGCTTAATGAACAACATTTCTTACAGCAAGTGATGAAGAGAGGGGAATTCCCAGAATGATTGCTTACCTGCTGTTTCAGTCAGTGTATTGCAATAGTTCCGCCATCATCTAAGTCTCACTAGTGATCATGCATTTTTCCAAACTTACATTCAGATGTGTTAATGGTGATTTATTTGTGCAAATGTCAATAATACTTCTTGCAGAGTTTAAATAATGTCCACAAAAAACCCACCAGAAGAGAGCAATAGCAAAATAAAGTAACCATAGAAAGAGAGGCAAAATCATTGAAAAGCAAGAACCAAGCCGTTACCACAGCTGACTTAACATGAACATTCAATTGAAAAATGCCAAATTTTGAAGAGACTGCAAAAACAAATGTCTCTGGAGAGCAATCTAGTAAAAATAAATTTGAAATGTATCATGAATAATTACCTAATATTTTGATTCTTTTTCTTTTCTACATATTGAATTCACATTACAGATTGGTTCATTCCATGATAGAAGAAAACGTGAAGATAATTAGGCATTCTAAACAATATTATTATTAGTTAATCTACCGGTTTAGGTAGGTTTTTGGATGGGCACACCTATCAAATAAATATTTTGTAACTCCAAACAAAACCCAATCCAGCAACCTACTCTACATCAGGTCTCTCTTCATCTCTGTGTACTTCTTTCCTCCCTTCATCCCGTCCAACATCCCTATCCTGCTCCTGCCCTTTCCTCGTTTGCCTAACATTCTCCCCTCTATTACCTTCTTCAACATCCCTCTGTTGCTCAATATGCCTTTCATTCATTTTTCCTGCCTCCATAGGATATCTCCCAACAAACCCCTCTCCTCACCCACCATACCCAGCACTTCCTCATTTGTTTTCCTTTTGGTCCATTTCACCTTCTCCATTCTTCTCCACACCTACATTTCAAAAGCCTCCAATCTACAGGGTTCGTCCGGAAAATAAGTGTACTGATTTTTTCCCGCCGCTCCAGGCGCGCCCAGCACCGCTCTGACGGGCTGCGATTGGAGGGGGGGTATGTTGGCAAGCGACGCTGAAAAAGGCAGTCGGCTCTGAGCTGTGGTGTAGTGAGGAGCTCTGTTAACGCGACCTCCACGCTCGACCCACGTCATGGAACGCAATGCCGAAGTTTTTGGAGCAGCGTTATTCCATCAAATGTGCGGTAAAGCTTGGGAAATCGTCTACCGAAACTGTCGGTATGATTATCCAGGCTTATGGGGAGTCAGCCATGTCCAGAAACATGATCTTTCGGTGGCACAAGATGTTCGTGGAGGGCAGAGAAGAGGTCTACGACGAACCACGGCCTGGACGCCCATCAACGACACTCACCGACGAAAATGTGCGAAAAGTTCGCGATGTACTGGACTCTGATCGTCGTCTTAGTGTTCGGATGATAGCAGAGCAGTGTAATGTGCCAAAAACAATAGTGCACGAGATTATTAGGGACCAAAAACATCTGGCGGCTGCATCACGCCGATGTGCCGTCTCACACCGCGCCTGTCGTGTCGGACTTCTTGGCCAAGCACGGCGTGGCAACGCTGCCGCACCCGCCCTACAGCCCGGACTTGGCACCACCGGACTTCTTTCTGTTCCCGAAGATAAAGAGGAGTTTGAAAGGAACGCCATACGGGGCTTTGGACGCCGTCAAAGAGGCCGTGACGACGTGTCTTCGAGAGGTTCCCGATGATGCCTTCGCGGGAGCGTTCCAGGAATGGGAACGCCGCTGGAACAAGTGTATCGACTCACAAGGGTCCTATTTTGAGGAATATTAGCTTAAGATATGTAAAAGTGCAATAATTTTTTTTTCCTGAGCTCAGTACACTTATTTTCCGGACGAACCCTGTACGTCTACCCTCCTGTTTCAGCGACCACGTTTCCGTGCCGTACATAGCTACACTCCATATCAGAGTTTTTACGAGTCTTTTCATAGCCTCCCTACTCAACCTCCCCATCATCAACTCCCTCCTCCTTGAGAAAGCCTCCTTGCCTAGCACAATTCTTTTCTTTACGTCCCTACTACTTTGACCGTGTTGGTCCAAAACACATCCGATATACATAAACTGTTCTACCTGCTCTATTTTTTCCCTCCTATTTTAATGTTTAGCTTAGCCTTTTTCTTTCTGGAAAATTGCATAACCTTTGTTTTATTAATATTGATTCTCATCCCATATCAATCGCACTGAACCTCCAATTCACTTAGCAATGCTTGCAACCCCTTGGCTGACTGAGCAACTAATGCTTGGTCATCAGCAAACCTAACTGATTTTACGAATTCCCCTCCAACTTTCATTCCTACCTCCAGTTCTTCCCATGCCTCTTTAATCATTTCCTCCACATATACATTGAACAGCACCGGTGACAATGGGCAACCCTACCTTACACCTCTTCCTAACACTGCCCATCCGGACAATATATATTACCTACCTAAACAATATGTATTAACCGTATGCAATGGATACACACACTTACAATTTAGGCAGGTAATTTACTTTCTTCCATTGTTATGCATAGAAATATAGGTTCACTTCAGAATCTTCTTCCCAAAGAGAACTGTCTTGTCACAATTAAAAACCTTTTCAGGAAGGTAACCCTCAGAATCCTGATGTCAAGGATGAAGTTCCTTACTAATGTCACAAGTATGTGTCATAGCATTCCTTCCCTGGCTCCCCAAAATCTCCCAAGGGACCAAAGACACAATGCTGCAAGCATGTAACATAGTATTCCTTCCCTGGCTCCTAAAGTTTGGTATAAAAACCCTGGTCTTGGTGCGAAAAGTGGTCAGTTGGTTATCTGGCGGTGACCAGTAGGACGCAAGGTTTAGGCTGTGTTGCACTTGTCACAACTCCGTGTCCTGTTGCTGACTTCCCGACGGACGAGGTAGTTGCCCATGTTACAGTGTCTGTGACAATGTTCGCCACTTCCGCACTCCTTGTCGGACCTTACCTTCGGACGAGGGCCCTGCCTGGGTTATGAGTCTCGTGACTGCATTTATCCTGCCTTTACCACATCCCAGGCTGTTCTGCTCTGCTAACGTTGTTTGCTCTTGCGTTAGGTTACCAAAGGTCTAGCCATCAATAATACTCAATTGCTTATACTTACGTAAATGGTGTAATGTGTCTGAGGTTGTATAATGCACAATATTTTTGGTAGGACTTGATTATTTAATGTGGCTTTCCCTGATATCCTTTGTGTCACATACGAAATGGCCATTGAGACACTACCATTTCACCATGCCTTGTTGATTCACCATGCTTTGTTGATTTACCATGCCTCAAAATGCTGTGGATGACAGCTCTTCTCGTTAACTTCTCTAAATATGCATGGTCCCCCTTAAATATTACTTTTTGGACATTGATGTTCCTGACATCTTCTAAAGAGGTCGGCAAAAATCACATTCCCCTTCTCACAAATGATATTCTCATAAATAGTGTCATGTTGTAACTGCTTCAGTTTTATCCAAATGAGAAGCAACCTGTCAGTGTTCTTGAGAATACATGCCCGTTAGGTAGATATTTTTGTCACTCTCATTTATGCATTTATCTCCTTAGTCTTGTTCTTGAAAAAAGTGCAAATTGCTGATGCACACAACATTATTACAACAATGCACACAAAATCATTGTCAATCCTAACTTTCACCTCAATAAACTCTTTCACATAGGGTTCAGTTTTATTTATCAATTTGGTTATCAATTTCTTGCAGAGTACTGCCTCATCATCAACAAGAAGAAAATATCACTTCTTTATTATTGTGTTAGTCACTTATTCTTTGCTAGTACTCCCCTTATACCTTAGAACATGAAGAGAGTATTATGGCATTTCAGAGCACTGGAATTTGTTGCTTCAAATATTCAATTCTTCACTCTATTCACTTCTTCAATTCTATTCACTCTGTTGACAAATCACAGCATATTTCTTCTTGATATCAGAGTACATATATGGTAAGTAAACATATAGGTAAGAATATGAAGGGTTTATCAGAGTACAGAGCATTTTGTCTTATTGGACAATGCTTCAAACTGTAGCTATAGTAAGGCTGATGCATTCAAAATATACAAAGTATAAGTTTTATGGTTATTGCATGAAAATCTTGCTATTTCATAAAGTCACTGCAGTCATAGTAAAATTCGCTAGAGCCAAAATTAATGGAAGTACCATGGATGGAGGAAAATGTGTTTTAATATCAGAAAAGGAAGCAAAAATATTGTATTAGACAAATATAAGTGGCATATTTCATCTTGGAGAATGCCAAAAGAAATACGAAACTGTTAGTGTCATGTTGATTGTTATATTGAAGGTGTAAATGGCTTTGGAGAATTTGAATGGCTATGCTAAATGTTAAAATTGAAAGTTAAATACTAGCACAGGCGGAACATTTCAGCAACCTTGAATCATTTTGGATTAAAATGGCCAAAGTAACAGGGGAATGAGAAGAAGAATTGAGTTATGCAAAGTTTTTAAAAAGGAGGAGGGAATTGATGACAGGGATACTGGGGAAGGATGTTTATAAAATAATAAGAATATTAGATAATGAAGTAAGTAGGGAAGACGATAGTTAGTAATGAAGTATTCAAGTTAGATAATGTATGGGACAAATATAAGTTGATATCTTGGAGAATGCCAAGAGGAAATATGCTAGTGTCACATTGACTCAACAGATGAATCCCTTCACATGACTGAAAATGAAAGGAAATCGCACTTCACAGTTCACAAAACAGAGTAATCTACTCAGCCAACCTCAGCAGAAGTGTACGCAGCAAAAGAAAAATTAGTTCCCTTCATTTTCGTCCCACAGGTACCCTGGTGAGCACGAGGCCATTCATGCCTTTGGATGGGCATTCATTTTCATATTTGTTTTTATTAACTTCAGGGTGCACAACAAGCACTTCCTTCCTAAACCTCGCCAAAAAACTTGAATTACATCCTTCGCAGGTCCATTTGAATAGGATTCTAATATGTAGCTAAAATAGCATCCTGATTTTACCCTGTCAAATATTATCTCATATCTACATTAGTTATTTTAAAACAGGATATTTGGAAACCCAAATTTTTCAGGAGCTTGAATTTTGAAATAAAAAGTTTTTACTGCATATTAAGATTACTTAGAATTTTCAACTAAATTGGTCACCACAGCATTTTAGCTGAAACTTACTAGCATGCTTACTACAATAAAAAATAATGCATCTCTCCATGCTAGCACATTAATATTCACTCATCACAGAGACAAGGCTGAGGGGCCCCAAATGGTATAATTGCTATTTCAAGATGGACTCCAAAAGGAATATTTCCACCCCAACTCACATGCCACATCAACCTGAGATACCAGTGAGCAATAAGACATCTCACCTCCAGGGCTGGTGATAATCAAAGGGTACACGTTGACAAACTTGGGGTTTTCAGCAGAGTATGTGAGGAGGAGGTTGTCCTGGAGCAGCTTGAGGTTCGAGCCCCCGCCACCTTCAAAGAGAGAGTCCCAGTCAATGCCTGCTGACAGCACACTGCCCAGGGTAAGGAGAGGGGAGAAGTTGGGATGGCACCTCTCAGCATCACAGTCCGTCAGGTGGGTGAAGTTGGGACCCATTCCCATCAGGCAGAGTGCCTTCTCCTTTGAGAAGACAGCGCCACGGAAGAGCACGAGGCTGCCAAAGAACCACGAGCTGCCTGTGACATTCTTGGAGACCTTGGCAATCCGGTGTCCGAGGAGCAGGCAAGTGGGCACTACCCTGCACATCACGAGTCCACTGAAGGCCATCAGGACTTTGACCTCCCTGCAGCCATTGATGAAGAGGGTCACCTGTCACAGAATATGCATTCAATGAGGAGAGCTAGTGCTCCATAAGAGCTGAAGGCAATATACCAGAGGCAGCACTCTCACTCAAAGATACATTAAAAGTACTATTAGGGGTCTTTAAATCATGTACCATCAAACATAAAGATTAGGTTTGTCTATCAAAATTTTAAAGAATGAGAAAATTGACTGCTGAAAGCAATGAGAAATTACACTATTCATGATGTTTTAAAACTCACCAGAACAAGTAAACAAAATGCATAACGAGAATTACTATCACCTGTTACTTACTTTATTAGCAGTAAACATAAAATTAAGACCTTACGATTTACTGTGTAAATTTACAATCCCTGTTGCATAAAGAATCAACTTCATTAGAAACTACAAGAAGCTTGTAGATTCTAAGGGTTACACACTACAACAGGTATTTAACTGTGATGATATGGATACCTCCTGACAGAAGATGCCAGGAGGGACCCAATGAAAATATATAAAGGAAGAGAATGCATTACCAGGCAAGAAACCAATGAAAGACCATCTCAAGCTGCTACTATGTGCGAATGCATGAGGTTATTTGATTATTAAATCCCTGCTTGTTTACAATTCAAAAACTCCATAAACCTTCATGAAGAGTCAAGTCCAGAAAGGCTAAATGTGATGAGGAGGTCATGGTAGAGCATAGGAAACTACATTGAACATTGAGAAGTATCACCCTAGTAAGGTAATGGCTATGCCCAATATGAATTTATTTAATGATCATGTTATCACATTTTCACAAACATTTGAAATGTTGGTAAAAACAAATGTCTCAAGACAGATTTCTAGCAAAGATGAATTAGAAATGTATCATAAACAATAGACTAATTATTTTGATTACTTTTGGATCTTACTAATTGAGTTCTCATTCAAGGTTGGTTCATTCCATGATTGAAGAAAAGATGAAGATAATTCAAAATTCTAAACAATGTCAATATAATTTTCTTTGAATGAACCTTGCAAATAAGATATTTTTTTGGCATGAAACACATTATCATATAATTTATTAATTTAAATGAGAAAAATTCTTCACTTAACAAATGTTTTGCATTAGAAGAAAGATCCTGGAATGAATTATGCTCATTAAGCAACGGTCCAGTCTATTCAATTTACACCAATTTTTTCCTCAAGGAACTACGTTTAAGTACATAATTATGACTTTAAAGTTGTGTGACCGAGGAGGAGAAAGGAATGTCAAATGATTCAAAATAAATATTTGCATTTTTAACACTTGAAAAACAATCCATTGTAGTCACTTGTATGTTTTCATAAAATAATTTATCCAAACCATGAAAGATCCACCTTTAACCTAATCCTGGGAGTCTCCCAATTTTCAGATTTCTTTGCTAATATTTTTTTCCATATGTCTTGTATCACCATTTCATATGCTTTCCATAACAAGTTTTGAGGGTTGTTTGAAAGGTTCTTGGAATCATCTCCAGGTGTCAGCACTAGCATGAGTTTCCCACGAAGCAATAGGTTATCTTTTATGAGTAAAGAAGTACTGTATCAGTGCTCTAGGACGATATCTATGGTGTGGATGCCTCTTTGTTGTTTTTCCCATACAGTGATTTGTAAATATGGAAAAAATTGAGATTCACAAGCAGTGATTAAACACTTCGTAAAGAAAGGTATGAACACCAAGGAAATTCACGCCCACTTTCAAAACACTTTTGGGGACTCAGCTCCTCATATTCAACTGTTGCCTAGTGGATAAACGAGTTTAAGTTTGATCGGGACAGCTTAGATGATGATCCGCACTATGGTCGGCCAAAATGTGCCACTACACCAGAAATTAATGCAGAAGTGCATAAAATGGCCATGGAGGATTGCCAACTGAAAATGCGAGAAACCAATGAATCTGTAGGGATGTCACCTGAAAGGGCATATCATATTTCAACGTGGAATTGCATATGAGAAAATTATCTGCTAGATGGGTGCCGTGGGTGTTGACACAGGATCAAAAACACATCAGAATGGTAATTTCCAAACTTAGTTTGACCCATTTTAAGATCAACCAACAAGATTTTCTACACTAGTTTGTGACCACAGATGAAACTTGGGTCCACTACTATACCCCAGAGACAAAACAGCAGTCAAAGCAGTGGAAAAATGTTTTTTCACCAACACCAAAGAAAGCAAACACAATACGGTTGGCCGGTAAGGAGAAGTCTTCAGTTTTCTGGAATGTGAAAGGAAATCTGCTTATAGATTATCTTTTTACTGGTCAAACAATTACTGGAGAATACCACGCTAACATCCTGGACCAACTACACCAAAAGATACACAAAAAAGGCCAGGTTTGGCAGAGAAGAAAGTTGTCTTTGGTCAAAACAATGCACACCCACACACAAGTGTCATTTCCATGCCAAAAATATGTGAACTAAGATACAAACTTTTAAAAGACACACCTGCGAATGCACATTACAATGCAACAATTTTCAAAGTGTAAAAATCATTCACTGTGGGTGGTCAAAGCAAGTAATTTTTTCCACATGATTCTCTTTTTGGAATTTTGGGCCATACATTTAATAACTCTTTTTTGCATGATGAATACTTTGTCTACACCAGTTAACGAGCCCCAACAGATAATTCTGTAGCACACTAGAGGTTGTAAATTACCAAATAAAGCTGTTATTAACACTGCTTGTTCTACAAACTTTGCTAGATGTCTTAGGGCATAGGAATTTCTTGAAAGCTTACGGCATAAGTGCCTAACATTTTAATTCCAGTTTCAGCTTTCACCAATTGTTAAACCTAAAAAGCTAACTTTCTTCAGAAGATTATCCTTGATGTAAAGATCTATTTTAGAAGTTTATTTTTTTTAAAATTGCATATAATTTTTATTTGCAAAATTTATTGTTTACTAATTTTCTGTGAACCAGTCCCCTAAGAATGCTAGGTAATCATTGACGTTATACATTTGTTATAAAATATGTTGATTTTGCATGAAGTTTTGTTCTCTTTTATGGGTGGTGACCTAGCACCCCCACCACACCCCCTTGCGGTGGCTTGCAGGGTATCAGATAGATGTATACTCATACTTCCTTGCAGCACACTGAAGTTTACTGATTCTGTACAGAATAACTTTACTGATTATACAGTGGATGAGTAACTGCTTCATTTATTGTTGGAATAGGTACCTATAACTTCCACAGCCTGCATTCTCTTTTCAAGGTAGAATTTTAACATCTGCTTGCTATTAGACTTTTTCCACAATGTTCTAATTTTTCCAACAACCAAGGGTGGTCTACACATTCAAAGGTTCAAGAGAGATCATTAAAGATTCCCATGGTGAATTAATTATTTTCTAAACCTGTCACAATTTTATTAACGAAGCAAGCTGAAGCAGATCTGGTGCTTCTTTCCTCTTGGAAGCCATGTTGTGCTGAATTTAAAACCTCAAACTTTTTAAAAAAGAGATCACTCTTTCTTTCATTAAATGTTCAATAATTTTTGAGAAATTAGACAGCAGCGATATTGGCCAATAATTCCCAACACGCTCCCTGTCTCCCTTTTTAAACAGAGGCTTAATTTTAGATATTTTAAGCAGATCTAGGAACTCTCCCTTTGTGAAATACTCATTTATTATATGAAAGGTTTGCAAATAACACTGACATTTTGTAGCATCCATGAGTAGAATATTGTCAATTCCAGTAGAATGCTTATTTTGGAGAATATATGCAACATTTAGTAATTCCATTTCTGAGATTGGGAAAATAGAAATATAAATTACATTAAACTGGCCCTTAGTTCCACACACTTCTACATACCTGCAAAACTACAATATGTAGCATTATTTAAAGCAACAAAGGCACCTTAATTTATTTTTAAGAAATTTATCCCAAGCAAAATGCTAAATTTTTTCGCATGAAAAAAACTCACACCCATCATTTCTATTACTGGAAAACCTCATCATTACTAGTGTGTGTGCAAAATCAGAATAACTGTATTTCTAAGCCTAATAAATACATGCAATGACTTCGGCCATTTTGTGCTTTTGAAATACACACACACATACTAACATGCATACATACATATTTTTGAAAATGGTAAACATATTTATTGATCCTTAGGCTTCCACGGCGTCGATCTGATGAATCCATGCTGTTTCCAGGAATTACTGTTGCGTAGTTTAGTTGATGGACAACTGTTTCGCCCCCAGTCCTGGAGGCATCTTCAGGTTGAAGTGATCTGCATTGCAATTTGGCCGCGATATATAGGAGACGCTGGCTGGTTGGGAGCTCTCTGATTGGCTCTTTCTTGGCAGCGAATGGGAAACACCCTTTTCCATGTGGAAGTCAGAGTGTAACCGTCCTTGCGGTTGAAGTTGTTGGGATTTTTCAAAATTTCCACCGCTTCTCCAATGAGTCGTGTAAAATGACATTTTTCACTGGCCAACATTCTTGTCTGGTCGAACAGGTTCGAATGTCCGGGTTCCGACCATGTATGTTCGGCAATTTCCAAAAGCCGGAACTGTTTCTTATCCATGGCCTTTTGATGCTCATTACTCCTTCATCTGATGGATCTTCCTGTTTGGCCGACATATGACTTCCCACACATGCACTTAATCTCATATACACCTTCATGCATGAGATCAGGGATTCGGTCCTTTGGCTTAGGTAATATTTCGCTGATTTTCTTGGCTGTTGAGAACCGAGTTATTATGTTGTGCTTCTGTAGTAATGTGCTTATTTTTTCGGCCGTTCTGGCGATATACGGTATGGTAGCATATGCCATTGGCTTTTCCTTTTCAGGTTTCTCCTCCCTCTGTTTCTTGTCCAGAATCCCATCTTTCGCCAACTCCACTTCTTTTTTGGCAGTCCTTTTTTTGACCATATGTTCCGGGTATCCATTTTTCCCAAGTGCTGAGACGAGGTATCTCTTTTCTGTTGTGAGTGATTCGGCATCTGAGATGGTGTAGGCGTGATGCACTTGTGTATTTACTAGCGAACTATTCTGGGCAGGATGGTGATGTGATCACACATCCAAATACCGGTCGGTGTGTGTTTTCTTTCGGTACACTGCATGTCCAAGGGTGCCATTGTCCTTTTTGGTCACTAAAACATCCAGAAAAGGGAGAACACTGTTCTGCTCAGTTTCCATGGTAAATTTTATGGCTGGATGTTGCTGGTTAAGGTGTTTCAGGAACAAACTTCGACTTGAAGACACCTCCAGGACTGGGGGCGAAACAGTTGTCCATCAACTAAACTACGCAACGGTAATTCCCGGAAACAGCATGGATTCATATATTTAATGTGTCTGCTATGAATACAAAAAAATCCCAACAACACAGAATTAAATTGCCAACAGCTCAAATCTTGTCTTACTGATGTATGACGTAGCCTAAGAATGAAAACCAATACTTTCATTCCTTGCCTAAAATGCATGACATACCAATAGCATTGCATGAGCAAAGAGGATGCAAGGCCAATGCGATGACACCCACCTCAATGACGCTCTTCCTCCTCTGCATATAATCCTTCACGTTGATGGCCAGGTGGTGCCAACTGCCAATGGGCAGGCAGTTTTCAACAGTAGACTCACACAGAGTTTCAAATTTCTTCCCTTCCATTCTGGTCAGCTTCAACGACAGCAAGCCTAAAATCATAAATTGGCCAGCCTTGTTTAACAACTTCTACATGAAAATGAAAAGGCAACAATTACTTTCATAATAAAATTTCTATGAAGATTAGATTATCCCAGTTAGAAAGAGGTTGCCCATAATCATGATGCATTTTAGCCCATTTTTCCACCACTGCAATGTTGCGTGACACTTAAATGGACCCATCAACCCCTCTTCAAAGAAATATCGTTTCGGTCAAGTTTTCTGGAAAACTAACATGGAACTAACATTAGTAAAGCAAAAGGGAACGTACTACGGCCGAATGAATGCAATGAATACAAATTACCCAAAGCCGTACTCTTGGGGGCACTAGTTAGGGGGCACGGGGGAGGGTGCAAAGAATAAGGATAACAAAACTGCACACACTCTCTCACTCCGGTATTTGCAGTGCAAATTGACCGTTGCAAGTCACAAACACACACGCACTCAGGGTTTACGGGGGAAAAAACCCCTCGCCAGGGACCACACACTCAGACAAGACAAACAAAACCACACGCACTCCTTCACTCCGGTATATGCAGTACAAATTGACCGTCGCAAGTCGCAAACACACACGCACTCAGGGTTTACGGGGGAAAAACCCCTCGCCAGGGACCACACACTCAGACAAGGCAAACAAAACCACACGCACTCCTTCACTCCGGTATATGCAGTACAAATTGACCGTCGCAAGTCGCAAACACACACGCACTCAGGGTTTACGGGGAATTTAACCCAACGGCAGGGACCCTTCACTCAGACAGACGTAAAGATAGAAAAAGTAAAGGAACGGCACGCACTCCCTCACTCCGGTATTTGCAGAGCAAATTGACCGTTTGTGAGACGCAAACACACACGCACTCAGGGTTTACAGGGAATTTAACCCAACGGCATGGACCCTTCACACAGACTAGGAATACGGAAAGGGGAAGTACACTGTGATGCAGTAATATATATATATATATATATATAATAATATATATAATATATATATATATATATATATATATATATATATATATATGTATATATGTGTATATATATATATAATCCTGGAAATGACGCTCTCCGGCGACGCACAAACACACAAACACTAAGACAACAAACACCACACACATAGAAACATAAAAGTAGGACACTTACATTGGATATTTACGTTTCGACGGCACGGCCGTCGTCATCAGATGACGACGGCCGTGCCGTCGAAACGTAAATATCCAATGTAAGTGTCCTTCTTTTATGTTTCTATGTGTGTGGTGTTTGTTGTCTTAGTGTTTGTGTGTGTTTATATATATATCGATGATGCGGAAGTAGTCACGAGAGCAATATAACTTTTGGACGGCACAATAGAACACAGAATAAAACAGATAACACGTAAAAGGACACTCACACTGTAGATGATTTAAGCTTTCGGCCTAACCCGAGGCCTTCTTCAGGTCAGACAGAGGTTTTGAGGGAAGAGAGCCTGGGGGGGGGGGAGGGGGGGCGGAAGGTTTAGGGACTGTTGGGAAAGAAATTAAAGATGCCGGTTAAGGGTGGGAATTTGAAAGAATCGGAAATACTACCTTGATCAAAAAGTTCCCGGAATAACCATCGTGTGGCGCTCCCATCGTTCCGATTTGAGTTCTGTTTTTTTTGTTAAAGTGGTACATCTGTTGTTGATATTCCCTTTAAATCTTAGTGTCATAACTTGACATTTGCAAAAGTTACGTAGCCAAGAGTACATCTATCTCTGTGTGTGTTGGCGATTTTTTACAATTGCAGAAATGGATTTAAATTTGCAACAACGAACTTGTATTAAATTTTGCGTAAAAAACGGATTTAGTGGCGCACAGACGTTGGAAATGTTGGAAAAGTGTTTCGGCAACGATTCTCTAAAAAAAACGGTCGTTTACCAGTGGCACGAGCGGTTCAGAAGTGGTCTTGAGTCAATCGAAGATGATGAACGCAGTGGCAGACCATCGACATCAAAAGTCGGTGAAAAAATTGATAAAGTAAAAGAAATGTTGGTCAATAACCGCAAATTAACCATCAGAGAAATAGCGGAGGACTTGAACATTCGGGAACATTTGAACAAAAATTCGGGAGTAAAATCGCTGGTGTGGCCACAATCTCTCAAGTGCTTGGCGAATTGTTTTAAAAATAACATCTCCGCATCACTATTCGCCAAGCACTTGAGAGATTGTGGCCACACCAGCGATTTTACTCCCGAATTTTTACATTTTGAGAAGAAAGGGTACCGTCTTGATGCACTGGAGCAGTTGGAAATCCTTCAACACACGAATTACGGGGAAGATGTTTTGACCAACGATTTTCTTTACCCTTCACATTCCCCGTTATTGTTTTTTCCCTCACCCCCTGCCAGCTCACCTGAAACCAAGTGAGACCTTTTTCAACAATGTAGCGACTCTTCCTAACCCGCTACTGAGTCTCCTAACTAATTACTAAGTGCCATTCTCCCAGTTCATAATAATCATTTCCCTAATCCTCTGCCAACTAATCTGATGTCAGGTGGCCTTTTTGCAACATTGTATTGACCATATCCTTCCAGCTAATTATAATATTATCCGCCTCAAACCATAGACTTTTAGCCCCCCTCTTCATAGCTCAACCAATCCTTTCTTTCCTCCCTCCTCTTCCCCTCCGCCCAGAGATATGTATATATACGGTGTTGGACTTGTCAATTTTTACCTGATGATGTTATGTTATAACGAAACCTGGGTAGTAAAAAATTAAAAAGTTTACGTGGAAAAGTAAAGTGGTTTTATCATTAAAAGTCAATATGAAGATTTTCCACCAAGTTATGCCAGAAACTGTTTTATTTACTCAGAGGAGAGTGTTTCCTCAGCAGAAAAAATAAAGCTAGAATCAACACTGATGAACTACCAGCATTCCAAGCAGGATATTGTGATTTCAGGTGGGCGTTTTGGAATGGAGCTTTTATTGATGTTCAATGCAAACAAAAGTCTGTTCTAAAGGTTCCCAAACTTTTGTGAAAATTCTTTACTAGGTCCAAAGTGTATCAATAAAATGTCTGGAATTGTTTAGTGGTCTGCCAAAGGAAAAGTTTGGAAAATGCTACTCCAGCCAAAGTATGTTCATCACATCCAACTAGTGCAATCATCAAGATAAGCAGCTAAAACAATCAAAAATACCATATTAAAATAGGACAATGCTATAAAAAAATCACACAAATCAATACATATGTACAATAAACCATTATTAATAACTTCCCTGTTAATTTCCTTTAACTTATTATGTGAAACAGCCTAGATCATCAAGGAAGTCAAAAGAATTACTGTTTAAAATATTGAATACCATTACTGGTTTAAATGAGAACTCAATGTAATGAGTCATTTTTCAGGGATCGATTACACTTGTTAAATTAAATACACTATATTAGGCTCAATATTGAGAATGATTTACCATAATGTGTAGAAATCATATACTTTTGAAGATGAGATAGAGATGGTACAACAGGGAGTAAAAATACACATTGTATTCATCCAAAAACTATGCTTCTATAAAATTTTCAGGATGAGAAAACAGAAAAGCTCTATAAAAAAAATGAAGGTTAAAGAAAGTGATAATGAGAGGCAGAAGTGATAATGAAAAGTACCATCAGTGACCTTTACAAAATTCCCTGAACCTTATAAGAAGCATAGGGAATAGAGGGTATATTCACAAACCCTGCTCAGTACTAACTCTCAATTACCACACCATGATTCAATGATGATGAAATGTATGTAATATGTGCCACCAGTCAAAACTTTAAAATTAAGTAAAATTGCCAAACTTTTCTGCACGATTGATATTCTTCAAACCATAAAACATAGTGTTGACTACATTTTGACACAATATTCTTGCCATTTGATTTTCTGATTTGTTTTTAATAATCAACATAATTAATACCTTCTGGTAATTGAGCTTCGACAAGCAGCAGCAATGGTGCATCAGTCTAGTTTTGAATGAGTAACAAGTCATAACAAGTCATCAAAATGCAAGCCCAAAGGAAAATTCCAAGGAGGAGGATAATTTCACTCTCCGCCCCCATTCACCCCACCCCTGCTCACCTGCACTAGGGTTGGCCCATGCCTCCAATGTGAGCACCTCACTCCCAACCGAGAATAAGTGAAGTGAGCCAAGGCTGCTGCCAATGGGTTTCCATGCAATACCATTCCCGGCTCCATCTGCTGCATTAGTGCCGAGAGAGGGAGAGAAGGTGCCATCCTGCAGAGGAGAGCCTGTGGAGAAGACACAACCGATACAACTATCTTAAATTAAACATTCCAACCCCACAACAGACTCCTGCTGCCCTTGCAAGTGATGCAATAACACCCATTCTGTTCATTCAACTGGGTCAAATGTTCTCTGGCAAAGGTGCGGCCCCTGCGGCACACCTTAAGGGATGGTGAGCCAGGAGTGACTTATCTTCTGGACTCCGAAGGGCACACCAGCGCAAACCAGAGAGCACAAAAAATATCACTTAGCATTAAGGGGTAATCCATTATCAATACCACAGTAACTCCAAATGTCACAGCACATTTTATAATGAGATGAAGGATATAAGACGTATCATGTAATATACTTGACAATGCAGTATCACATTTTCTCCCATACAATAATGAAATCGCTCATTTGAAGAAAACTTTACAATTAAACACCATTTAAAATTTTTCATTTTCAGAGAATCTAGGATTCCAAGAAACTGCGGGAGATTCCGCAACGGTAACTTTTAATGAAGTATTCCGCTAAATGTGCATTACAATACAACAATATCAGAGTGTAAAAACCATATGCCTTGACCAGGATTCGAACGCAGATCCTTTGATATCTGGCCAAGTGCTGGGCTATCGAGGTATCCTCGGACACCCCAAGATGTTGGGGCCTTTAAAGGAACAAGATGTGATGAAATACCATATATACATGACTCTATTACAAGTTACTGTCGTGGCATCTCCTGCAGTTTCTTGGAATTGGTCAAAGGTAAAAACAGTCTAAGAGTTTAAAGTTGGCTTTAACGTTGTGGGCTATGGTACATCAAACACGAATACAAATGCCCGTGACATTATATGCACGGCACTTTGTCACAACAACTTGTTCCTTTAAAGCCCCCAAAACCTTGGAGTGTAATAGGATGCCCGGTAGCTTAACTGGCCAAAGCACTCGGCCGGACATTGAGGGATTCAGGTTTGAATCCTGGTCAAGACAATGATTTTTACATTCTGAAATTATTGAATCTAAGATTACTGGCCACCCTCTGCACATGGATTTCCCGGAAAATGAAACCAATATTTTGAGGAAATACAACATGAAATGGTCAGTGACAAAGAGCTGTTATTTCTATATTCTGCTGTGTTTCACTGACACCAAAAATGTATCATTTACATTAATTGGAAACCTGAAATTACTCCTATCATAACAAGACAACTACAAAATATCACACTTCCAGAAACTAACAAAAGTTGTGGCCTCCTGAAGGAATGTCAAGTGCAAGGCAATGGACGACTCACTGCAATCGCGAGGAAGGGCAGGGTCCGGGACGAAGGTCCACTTGCTGCCACTGCTGAGCGAGGTGGCGAGGGAGGAGAGGGGGCCAAGGGACGAGGAGGAGCGCGAGGAGCCTGTCGAGCTGGGTGCAAGAGGGCAGCAGCCAGAGGGTTGGTGCTGCTTTGCCTTGCCCTCCGTGCATCCAAGCTGGAGCCACATGGACAGTGAGAATCCGTGCGCCCACGGGGACCAGCCTATATCCACGTCAATGGGGAGCACCAAGGCACTCTGCACCCACACCGACGATATGCCTGCACAGGGGAAGGCAACAAGAGTGAGTGTCAAGGAAGAGCACACAGTAGCAATGAGGTGCTTTGCCAGATACATGAGTACACTCCACGGTGTCTGCCAAGGGCCTCCATTTGCACCAATTCAACAAAGCCCTTCAAATCTAATTATTATTTCATTTCCATTCCACCAATTCAACTTAACGGAACTACATTCATTAGACAGCAAATATCTGACAATTTAAAAAATATCAATATTTTGACCAATTTAATCCACCACTGGATTAATCAATCTCCATCTACTTTAATGCTTCAATTAATTTATGCCAAAATAAACTAGCACTGATTTTTTTTTTATTTTTTGGAAAATAACAATCTTCTTTCTGAATTAATTTTTTCATAAGGTCACAAAGGCAGGTTTCCATGGCCATAGTTTTGGATCAAGGTTGGCATGAAGGCAGGAGTATTGGAGAATACACAAAATAGGAGTAGAGAGAAGGACAAAAACCGCAAAGAGAATAATAGCAGTAGAGTGGACAACATGTCTCATGGGTGGTTCATTATTGTTTATGTCATATAAAATGTAGTTTAGTACAAAAACTGACCACATTTCAAATATTTCTAAAAATACCTAGAAAAATACAGATACATTGAAACCTTGCACAGGAGCATTATTAGTTCTGCAATCTTTAATGTACAGCAAATCATAAGCAAAACAATTTTTTCCATATAAATAAAGTATAATACAATAATGCATAATATAGCCATAAAAATAAATTGCGTTTAAGGTTTATCCAAAGACAATTATATACACAATGTCATAGGAGAAGACAGCTTAGGTCCAAGCATACTCGACGATGAGATAGAAAGGGCATTAAGGGAGTAGAAACCAAATAAGGCTATTGGGGTAGACAACATTCCTGCAGAAATGTTGAAATATTTAGGAAAATGTGGGAGGTAGACTATATGGACTCATTCATAGTACCTATGAGGAAGGAATCTGGCCGGAAGACTGAGGTCAGTGTTAGTTCCTATTCCGAGAAAGGTAAAGGCTACGTCATGTGATGACTACAGAACAATAAGTTTGATATCCCATTCAGCTAACGTTATTCTCAGGATCATCAACAAAAGGATAGAGAGTGAGGCAGATGATTACTTAGGGGATGATCAGTTTGGATTTAGGAATGGGGAATATAGAGTACAATCAGCACGTATTTGCCTCTTTCATAGATTTCAAAAAAGCATTTGATAGAGTGAATGGGGTAAAACTAATGCTTATATTGCAGAAAATAAGAATAGATTGGAAAGACAGGAGGCTTTTCCACAACCTGTACATGTCTCAAACTGCTCAGGAGTGAGTGGAGAACGGAGAGTCCGGACGGGCAGTGTTAGGAAGCAGTGTAAGGCAGGGTTGCCCATTATCACTCGTGCTGTTCACCGTATATATGGAGGAAATGATTAAGGAGGCATGGGAAGAGATGGAGGTGGGAGTGAAAGTCGGAGGGGAGTTCATAAAATCAGTTAGGTTTGCTGATGACCAGGCTTTGGTTTGTCAGTCAGCTAAGGGGTTCCAATCATTGCTGAGTGAATTGGAAATCCAGGGCAATAAATATGGGATGAGAATCAATATTAATAAAATGAAGGTTATGCAATTTTCCAGAAAGAAAAAGGCTAAGCTAAATATTAAAATAGGACAGGAAAAAATAGAGCAGGTAGAACACCTTAAGTGTATCGGACGTGTTTTGGACCAACACGGTCAAAGTAGTAGGGACGTAAGGAGAAGAATTGCTCTGGGCAAAGACGTTTTCACAAGGAGGAGGGAGTTGATGACAGGGATGTAGAGTGAGGAGATTAAGAAAAGACTCGTAAAAACTTTGATATGGAGCGTAGCTATGTACGGCACGGAAACGTGGTCGCTGAAGCAGGAGAATAGATGTGGATGAGAGGCTTTTGAAATGTGGGTGTGGAGAAGAATGGAGAAGGTGAAATGGACCGAAAGGAAAACAAATGAGGAAGTACTAGAGATGGTGGGTGAGGAGAGGGGTTTGTTGGAAGATATCCTATGGAGGCAGGAAAAATGGATTAAAGGCGTATCGAGCAGCAGTGGGATGTTGAAGAAGGTAATAGAGGGGAGAATGTTAGGCAAACGAGGAAAAGGCAGGAACAGGATAGGGATGTTGGACAGGATGAAGGGAGGAAAGAAGTACACAGAGATGAAGAGGGACCTGATGTAGAGTAGATTGCTGGATTGGGTTTTGTTTGGAGTCACAAGATATTTATTTGATAGTTGTGTCCATCCAAAAAACCAACCTTAACCAGTAAATTACCTTATAATAAATACACAATGCTATGGATCACATATTATCTTCATTATTTCTTCTATTTTGGAATGAACCAACCTGGAGTGCATATCCAATTTGTTGAAAACAAAAAAGAGTCAAAATAATTAGGTTGTTCTTCATGACCTTTTCAATTCTTTTTTTCAAGAATGCAGACCAAAGACTTTTATTTTGCCAGTATTTTAAAACTTGGGGAATATGTGCGAGCATTACAATCAAATATATTTTAAAGGGCATAGCCACTGCCTTATTAGGGTGATGCTTCTCTATGTACAATGTAACAATTTCCTATGCTCTTCACATCAAATAGATCCTGCTCTTCTCGACTGTCCACTTCTTGAAGGCTCATGAAGTTTCTGAATGGTTAACCAACAAGGGTTTAACATTCAAATAGCCATTTGCATGGGCACAAAATATCAGCTTGAGATGGTCTTTCATTGGCTTTTGGCCAGCCCGTACTTTCTCCTCTAGTGTTACATTGGCTCACCTTGGCATCTTCTTCCCGAAGAGACCCTTCTTGTCACAATTAAAAACCGGTTGTGTCAGGTAACCCTCGGAATCTACGAGCTTCTTTTAGTCACTGATGAAATTCTCTGCTGCCTTTGACTCAGAGCTTGCCATTTCACCATGCCCTACAATGCCTTCCATGCCGGTCGTTCCCGTAAACATCTCAAACCACAAATGGCTCCGCTCAAATACTTCTTTTTGGACATTGATGATCCTGGCATTTTCTCTGAGGTAAGTGAAAATAACTTTCACCATCCTATAAATGTTGTCCACATCATCACCACCTTGTACTTGCTTTTTGTTTATCCATATGAGAAGCAACCTTTCAACACAAGATACATGACAAAATTGCTGAATTCTTTGATCATTGTCTCTCCCACGAGTGTACTGACAATGTAAAAATGAGTTAGGGAAAAATTCTCCTGGATTTTTCTTATAACCATCAATCAGTTAAGAATATGTGCATGGAAGTTTATTTTGAATATGATAAATGGTGGCCTTCCAGGAGTTCTAATGGATGCTGTAGCCAAAGCTTTCAAAGATCTTTCTTGAATAGGAAAGGCCTTAGTTGCACCATTTTCCCAAAAGATTACACCAAAGAACTGACACACAAACAAATAGATACAGACTGGCATAACTTTCAATACTTACTTACACTACTCTTTTACACTAATGCAACTTTTGCATTTCTTTTGAACATTCGTTTGATTTTCACGATTGAGATAATCTCTTAGCAGTTATTTAGATTTTGCATTTGGCCAGAATTTTTGTATTCTTTTGCTTTCAATAATTGACTTTTTCATGTTTAATTACTTTTGCAAACCACAATATTATCATTTGGGCTATTATTTCTAAGAGGTTTTCACAATGGTCAGCAAGTCAAATCTTTTGACTTCCCTAGTCCAGACACTGAAAAGAGAATTGTGAACTCATACATCTACGAGGCATAAGTAAGGGCTTGTTTTCTATATTTAAATAAAGGCAGGTCAGAACAAAGTTGTATGCATGCAGCAAAATCTATTGATTGTTTCCAAAGCCACTGGAGTTATTGTTTTCATTTAGTAGTCGCTTGCCTGTTGGTGAATTCAGTTCACAATATCTACAATAGTTGTGCTCTCGCCACTTGCAAAGTGTGTGCAGTGCTTTTATTTTTGTGTGCAAAGGGGTCGTCAGGGGCCCAAATTCATTGAGAGTTGTGCCTCATTTGTGGGCCAACAGTAGTGAGAGAAGGAATGATTAGACAATGGTGTCTAGACTTCAAAAAAGGCCAAACAAATGCGCTTGATGGAGAGTGGAGTGGCTGGCCCAGTATATCCAGACCCATGACATTGTTCAACAAGTGGGCCAAGAACTGCGATCTGATTGACAATCACTGCTCTGGCTTTCCTCCCCTTGTTCAATACAAGACTATTTACACGATTGTTATGGAAGCTCAGATTTCTCTAGTTGTGTGCAGGGTGGGTACTCATAATGCACATCGACCAACACCAAGACACATGAATGTTGAGAGGATGAGCATTTTTGGGTCGCTATCCCCAGTTCTGACCTTGCACTATGTGTCTATTACCTCTTGTTGCACTTCAAAAAGAGCCTTGGTGGACAGCGGTTTGAAGGCAACAGGGGACTCAAGACCGCTGTTGTCAAGTGCTTCAATTCCCGGGTGGAAAACTTCCATGGTGAATATGTTTGGCGGGAACAAGAAATGTCGATAAAACTTAACTTTTTCTATTGAATATATTCAGTGGAACCTCATAAAAGGAGCATAATCAATTCCATGATTTTCTCATAAAGTAAAACAATTTTTTGCATCTAAATTAATGTAAAATATGATAATGTGTTCCATACTGAAAAAATATTATGAACAAGTTTTATTCAAAGAAAATTATATATAGTGTACATTGATTAGGATTGTGGGTCATGTTCACCTTTTCTTCTATTGTGGAATGAAGCAACCGGGAATGCAAAATCAATTTGTAAAACCAAAAAAGAATCCAAATAAATTGTTATTAATTTAGGGTACATACCTAATTACCGTTTACTATAAAGCTGTCTATAGGCACTTGCCTTTGCCGTCATTTTAAAATTTGGTAAAACTGTGATCGTTAAATAAATTGCAATCAGGCAACAATGAAAACACAACAATAATAACAACACTAACACCCCAGCCCTAGCTGGGAAAAATCCCACCCTGGCGGGAATTAAATCCACGACTCTTGGATTGGCAGACAAGGACGTTACCCTGCCGCCACCGTGGAGATGTGAACACAATAAAAGCAAGACACGATGAGAAAACTGAAAAGCCTAACTGCCTAGGACTTCTAAGGGTACTTTAAACAGTGGAAAAGAAGATGGAATATGATCATAGCATCAAATGGAGAGTACTTTGAAGGTGACAAAATCGATGTAGCCTAAATTTTGCTAAATAAAGTTTCTATAGCCTCAGTTCGCGTATTTATTGGACAGACCTCATATACGTTGTTATTGCACTGGTTGAGCAAAGAAATCAAGAAAACACATCTTTATTTGACAAAGAAAAAAATTCTCTACCAACAAGATGATTCACAAGTGCACACCTCAGTTTCAATGGCAATAATTACGGAATTACTGTTTGAATTATTACAACACCCACCTTTTTCACCATATTTGGCCCCCTGTGACTATTTTTTATTTCCAAACTTGAAACAATGGCTTGGTGGAAAATGATTCATGTCCAACGAGGATATCACCAACACAGATCCCTATTTTAGGATCTCACCCAAAATCCTACTTTTTGGATGGATTAAAAATATTCAAGAAATGATGGGAAAGGTGTTTTGAGGAAAAAGGAGAATGTGTTGAAAAATAAAAAAAATCTATCCAAAATAATGTTTTCCTATTTTTTCTTAAGGACTTTTGAACTGGACCCACCACATACAGTCACAGGCTTGAATGAATGACAGCCCATTGCACTGGGACACTGCACCACAGTGGGAGTTGAGTGATCTTCTGAACAATGCACATTTATGGTGCAGAGAAATGGATAATAAAGAAATCTCAACAAATATCCCATTCCATCCACCTCCAAAAATGAGCAAGAATGTACCTGAGCGCATGTGTTCATTGTGAAGGTTCTTGGCCAGCGTGATGGCAGCACTCTCATCATTGTTTGGGGAAGACAGCGTCGGGGAGTGTCTCACCATGGGAGACGATGCATTGAGGGCTGCTGTCTTCTGTGAGAAGGGTGGCGCTGCACCCTCAGCATGTTCTGGCGTGGTGCCTCCTCCCTCAATAGGGAAGCACATGATGAAGTGTGGCTGCGCTCGTGTGCTGGCCATCAAGGAACACAGTGGATCCAGTAGTGCTTCCTGATACAACAAAGTTGGGGCAAACAAATGGACCAAATGTAATGATGATGTTATGTTATAACGAAACCTGGGTAGTAAAAAAAAAAATTAAAAAGTTTATGTGGAAAAGTAAAGTGGTTTGATTATTAAAAGTCAGCATGAAGATTTTCCACCAAGTTACGCCAGAAACTGTTTTATTTATCAAATGATATATATATATATATATATATATATATATATATATATATATATATATATATATATATATATATATATATATATATATATATATATATATATATAATACATGTAACAATGTGGTTAATAAGGACACCACTATATGATAATAAAAATCCTGAGGCACAGGGATTGAATTTAAAACCTTCCCAAAGTGTTCAACAAAATCCACAACAAAAATATTATTAAAACAATTATAATTATTATTATAAAAATTATAACTCCATACCAGGCAGCATTTAGTCACTTACTCTACATTTGTCCACTCAATTAGCCATAATTTGCAGTTGTAGCATCAAAACCTGTTCATCAAATGGTTGAAGCCTCAATTACTGCTCTCAGCCTTATCACCTAGAGGGCAGTCCTACTCGTGACGAACAGAGAGAGAATGACTGATGGTGCAGCAATAACTAAAGCTACAAGAATATGGGATAAAAGAAAGGTCGCTTGTAATCCCAAGAAATTGAAAAGTGCCCAGATGTATTTGGCAGATACTTGTAGAATTTTGAATGAAAAAGCAGACATTGAAATTAGAATTAAAGTTTTTATTGTCCTAAATTGATTTTAATGCATAGCACTAATTTTGAGAACTAATTATTATTTTGAAATCCAACCATAGCATACAAGGAAGAAGAGGAGGGAAAGAAAGTAGATGAGGAGAGTCCTTTTGGTATGCATAATGGAAACCAGGCCAGCCACGGTGGCGGTGGTATTCTCAATGCGCGGCGGTGGTATTCTCAACGCCAGCCCCGGTGGCAGCAGGGTAACGTCCTTGTCTGCCAATCCAAGAGTCGTGGATTTGATTCCCGCCAGGGTGGGATTTTTCCCAGCTAGGGCTGGGGTGTTAGTGTTGTTATTATTGTTGTGTTTTCATTGTTGCCTGATTGCAATTTATTTAACGATCACAGTTTTACCAAATTTTAAAATGACGGCAAAGGCAAGTGCCTATAGACAGCTTTCTAGTAAACGGTAATTAGGTATGTACCCTAAATTAATAACAATTTATTTGGATTCTTTTTTGGTTTTACAAATTGATTTTGCATTCCCGGTTGCTTCATTCCACAATAGAAGAAAAGGTGAACATGACCCACAATCCTAATCAATGTACACTATATATAATTTTCTTTGAATAAAACTTGTTCATAATATTTTTTCAGTATGGAACACATTATCATATTTTACATTAATTTAGATGCAAAAAATTGTTTTACTTTATGAGAAAATCATGGAATTGATTATGCTCCTTTTATGAGGTTCCACTGAATATATTCAATAGAAAAAGTTAAGTTTTATCGACATTTCTTGTTCCCGCCAAACATATTCACCATGGAAGTTTTCCACCCGGGAATTGAAGCACTTGACAACAGCGGTCTTGAGTCCCCTGTTGCCTTCAAACCGCTGTCCACCAAGGCTCTTTTTGAAGTGCAACAAGAGGTAATAGACACATAGTGCAAGGTCAGAACTGGGGATAGCGACCCAAAAATGCTCATCCTCTCAACATTCATGTGTCTTGGTGTTGGTCGATGTGCATTATGAGTACCCACCCTGCACACAACTAGAGAAATCTGAGCTTCCATAACAATCGTGTAAATAGTCTTGTATTGAACAAGGGGAGGAAAGCCAGAGCAGTGATTGTCAATCAGATCGCAGTTCTTGGCCCACTTGTTGAACAATGTCATGGGTCTGGATATACTGGGCCAGCCACTCCACTCTCCATCAAGCGCATTTGTTTGGCCTTTTTTGAAGTCTAGACACCATTGTCTAATCATTCCTTCTCTCACTACTGTTGGCCCACAAATGAGGCACAACTCTCAATGAATTTGGGCCCCTGACGACCCCTTTGCACACAAAAATAAAAGCACTGCACACACTTTGCAAGTGGCGAGAGCACAACTATTGTAGATATTGTGAACTGAATTCACCAACAGGCAAGCGACTACTAAATGAAAACAATAACTCCAGTGGCTTTGGAAACAATCAATAGATTTTGCTGCATGCATACAACTTTGTTCTGACCTGCCTTTATTTAAATTATAATTATTTCATTTATAAATATAATTTTAATTTAAAAAAATGAATATTTAATTTATTGAAAATGGCTCATACAATAAGTGAATTTCTGACTTTTAAAATCAAACCACTTTACTTTTCCACATAAACTTTTTAATTTTTACAACCCAGGTTTCGTTATAGCATAACATCATCAGATAAAAATAAACAAGTCCAACATCGTATATATACATATCTCTGGGCGGAGGGGAAGAGGAGGGAGGAAAGAAAGGATTGGTTGAGCTATGAAGAGGGGGGCTAAAAGTCTATGGTTTGAGGTGGAGAAGGAGGGTTGGTAATATTGACAAATTAGCAATAATTGGATAATTAGAATAGATAAAAACCAATTAGGTTATCAGGCTGGAAGGATATGGTCAATACAATGTTGCAAAAAGCCCACCTGGCATCAGATTAGTTGGCAGAGGATTAAGGAAATGATTATTATGAACTGGGAGAACGGCACTTAGTAATTGGTTAGGTGACTCAGTAACGGGCTGGGAGTAAAATTTCAAGAAACTGTAACAGTAACTTTAACGGAGTCACCCGCTATGCGTGCATTATAATGCAACCATTTCAGAGAGTAAAAATCATTCGCCTTGACCGGGATTCGAACCCGGATCCCTCGATATCCGGCCGAGTGCTTTAACCAATTAAGCTACCAAGACGTCAAAATTTCAGAGTGTAAGAGTACGTCTCGGTAGCTTAATTGGTTAAAGCACTCGGCCGGATATCGAGGGATCCGGGTTCGAATCCCGGTCAAGGCAAATGATTTTTACTCTCTGAAAGGGCTGGGAGTAGTCGCTACCTTGTTGAAAAAGTCTCTTTTGGCTTCAGGTGAGCTGGCAGGGGGTGAGGGAAAAAACAATAACAAGGAATATGAGGGGTAAAGAAAATCGTTGGTCAAAACATCTTCCCCGTAATTCGTGTGTTGAAGGATTTCTAATTGCTCCAGTGCATCAAGACGGTGGAGCAAAGTGTAGAAATTCGGGAGTGAAATCGCTGGTGTGGCCACAATCTCTCACGTGCTTGGCGAAGAGTAATGCGGAGATGTTATTTTTAAAGCAAGCTCGGTGCTTGTTTATTCTTGTTTCAAATCTCCTCCCCGTCTGGCCTATGTATATCCGGTTGCAGTCTTTGCAGCGGAGTTTGTATACTCCACTTTTGTGTAGTGGTTCAATGTGGTCTTTCGTGTGGCATAACATGTTGCTTGAATTAGTTTTATTGTAAAAGGCCGGTCTCACATTTTTTCCTTTGGAAGAATTCTTTGTACTTTTAACGATAAGTGACCAAGAAAAGGGAATTTCCGCAACTTTGGCTGGTTTTCTGTATATGTGGGTGAACTATATATGGATAACTTTGCTAAACCGGATAGTTTCTAACGGTAAAGGGTATCAATTAAATCTTCTCTATACCCATTGTTCACTGCAATTTTTTTAATGATCTTTAGTTCTTTAAGAGTGTTTTCTTTGGACAAGGGGATAGAACATACTCTGTGTATCATGGCATGAAAGGCCGATAATTTTTGAGCGAAATAGTGCCTAGAATTATAGTGTATGACATGGTCCGTATAACACTGTTTTCTGAAAATAGAAAAATTAAAACTATTGTTTTTAATGGTAATATTCAAGTCCAGAAAGTTGAGGTTTGAGGCTTTTGAAAGTTGGGGCATTTTGCAACATTGTATTGACCATATCCTTCCAGCTAATTATCTAATTGGTTTTTATCTAACAAATATTTCATAAAATAATTGACTGAGGAAATATAATTTGAAGTGCAGTAACACTAGAATTCTTGAAAGTCACAAAATATCACAGATTTCTCTACTAATTGAAATGGGAGTTTAAAAAGTTTAAGCAATATTTTGCCTGGGAGGAAAATGGACACAATGATATTTTTAGTGGCCTCCCAAGGAGATAAGGCACCTGAAATATATTACACAGCTTGGGTGAATTTGGGGGTGTCCAGAGGCGGCATCACCTGAAAAATCTGTGTTCTAAAATCAATAGTGCAATAAGTCTCCTGGACAAAATACTTAACTCCTACAAAAGTATAATCTGATCATAAAAATTAAAAAGGAACCTTTAGTTTACCATTGTCCATATTATCAACAGTTTTGCCCCGTCTGCCTTTTGTCAAAACATACTAAGTTTAAAATTTTTATGCCACTCTTAGAACTTATTAGGTTACTGAAACTCAAAAAGAAATGGTCCAATTTGCATTTCTGAAATTACAGAAATTAGTAGTAGTATTTAGGGGAGGTGACTAATAGCTACGGTCACTAGTGCCATTACGGATGGACAGGGAAAGATTAAGGGTGGAGGGATACCCGGAATCAGCATTAGCCTACTCCTAACAAAAGGCACCAAGGGGTCTGCAGCTTAACATCCCATCTGATAGATGGCATACTCCCTCAAAGTACCCTCCACAAAGCACCTCAAGTAGGGATTAAGATACCACTGAAAAATATTCAACTTCAGAAATTGCTTCTCGATAGCAATGCTATACTATATGCCAAACTTCACCAAAAATGCGGTTTGTGGGTTTCATGAGCTGGATGACATGACTTGATGTGACCCAAAAAAAATCACATTTACACTTAAAGAAACAGCATCCCTGCAAATGAGCAAGGCATCAGCGAATGGCATACATACATTGTTAGTGGCTGCACAATATTTTCCACCCTTAATTTCAAATTAACTACACAAGGGAAAAAAATTCCCATTGACGGTCAATTTACTCAAGGATTTTCACACATGCACATCTTTCGAGTCGCTCAATTCATTATTAAACACTTCCAACTAAATTTCTCAAGCCACAATAAGAAACTTCAAAATGAAATATGAAACACTAACCACTGGAGGAGCATTAGTCTTGAAGAATCCCAAGTAGGTAGCCAGCTCTGTGGGAGTGATGCTGTACCGCGCCAAGTGTGTAAATAGGTCAAGCACCACCTGCTGCATGCCTGAGGGGAGATGCCAAAATAGAATGAACACATGCTATTACTCCGCCATCAATGTAGAAGTCCCTCAGAGGTCATGGTAGTTATGAGGATACCTTGCTGCATTAATACTCAAGAAAAGAGGTGATGGGCAACAGGTGCACAGAAAAGCCACTGCACCGCTGAGTGGCAAGCCGCTCCTCTGCATACACCAGGCAATGATGCTGATGCACAAACACATTTCAATTGGCATTTGAATTGGCCACCGCTTTTGAGGTAGTGGTTTGTCCCCACCACTAGCACTGGTGTTCACATATACTCCCTAATTGCACATTGCATGCCTGGGGCTTGGTGCCGCAGGTTGGTGCATGCTAGCCACTCATCAGTGTCACAGGTTGGTGCTGCTAAGTGGGCCAGGTAATGAAGGGCCATTATATTGCTCTTGAATCTTGATAAACACAGGGAAATTTGTAATCATGAAAGTTTCTATGATGCAATTTTAGTGCTTTCATCTGAATTTATTTTAAACAGCTCCACAAAACAAGCAAGACAGAAAAATTCATTGCAAAAATATCTTAAAATAAATACCACACTTTCCTTAGTAGCTCCTGTATTTTAAACGATTTATATATAAACACAGTAGAGGCTCAAATTTATGATTTTTTGGGGGTCACAGCATAGATGCACATGTAAACTCAAGATTTATAAAAATACGAGGTTCATGGAATTGGGGTTGGAGGGAGGAGAATAGGTTGTAGCACGTATGGGTAAGTGTGTGTTAAGGTTTAAAATTGAATATCACCCAGAAATTTTTAACATAAAAAAGGAAAAACATCACAATTCATTTATTTTTGCAAACATTTAATAAATGTAGTTAAAGCCCATATAATGAAAACTTTTAAATAGCAACTTTTCTGACCATATAGATGGTTCTATGATGATGGATCTTTTGAGAAAATATCTGTACAAATGACTCAATAACGTACATTTGTGGGGAATTGATGTTTCCTTGACTCATGATTTCCTATGGCTGCCCCTGATAGAAAAAACTCACGCTAATAAAATTGTTAACTTATTGTCTTAATCATGCTTATAACTCAAAACAATGGAATGGAATGCTGATTAATTTTCAGAATGTATCAATTTATTATTTATTAATGATTCATCTGGAATTATTATATCGGACTTTTCCAAACTTGCCTGTAGTTTTGCGGATCACTTTCAACCTTCTTCTATTGCTATGCAGAGTAACTCTCCTAGTTTAGAAGCCATTAATGCTACCCACTCAAAATCCCTATTTCTCCATCCCCTCACAAGAGCTGAACTGAATGATATAGTGAAGAATCTAGGTACAAAACGAAGCTCTGGTTTTGATGGCATTCCCAGTTTCATTATTAAGCAATCTATTGACTTCATTATGCAGCCTCTTCTTTTTCTCATAAATGAATCTTTCCAATTAGGAGTGTTTCCATCTCCTCTGAAGGTGTCAAAAGTCATTCCACTTTATAAAAACAAGGGTGACAGACATGACATTAACTCCTACCGTCCAATTTCTCTGCTGAACCAATTCAGCAAAATATTTGAGAAGGCATTCAATGTTAGGTTAATTTCCTACCTAGAGATTTCCAATCTCCTTTCACCATCTCAGCATGGCTTTAGGGAACATAAATCTACATCTTCTGCTAACTATCAGTTAATAACCCAGACTTTAAACGCTCTAGATAAAAAAATGGAAGTTGCTGCAATGTTTTTCGATTTCTCGAAAGCTTTCGATTGTGTTGACCACCAATTACTTCTCAAGAAACTCCACAGGATGGGTATTCGTGGCATACCTAATGCTTGGATTAAATCCTACTTATTCAATAGAATTCAACACGTGGTTGTTTCTAAAAATGGTGCATCTTTTGTTTCCCCAAGTAAGGTCCTTAATCGAGGTGTTCCTCAAGGCTCTGTTCTTGGGCCTGTCTTGTTTCTTTCTTATATAAATGACCTTGCATAAAGTTTTCAACATATTAATGGTGCTACCCCCTTGTTATATGCTGATGACACCAACATTATTCTTGTATCGCCTACTTTTAATGAACTGATAGTTAAGTGTAAACAAGCTAGTCACACCTTACTTTCCTGGTGTCATAATAATTTACTAGATTTGAATATAGAAAAGTCTCACCTAATCTACTTTGCAAATAAAAATAAAGCAAGTAAAGTACTGTCTATTGAAGTTGATGGGAAGGTGATCCCACAGGTACAAAATACCAAATTTTTGGGTTTCCTCATAAATTCTCAAATCTCTTGGGATGAGCACATAAGTACTTTAACCAGTAAGTTAAGCTCTGTCTGCTTTTTAATAAGGTCCATTAGATCCACAGTTTCAGTGGCTGTTCTCTGGGCACTTTACTATGGAGAATTTTATTCTCACATAGCCTATAGTATCCTCTACTGGGGTTCGTCTTCTAAGGCCATGATCATTTTCAGGGTCCAAAAGAGAGCCATTCGGCTCATGTGTTTTTCGAAACATGATGCCCCTTGCCGTCCCCTGTTTAAAAAATTGGATATACTGCCAGTACCATGCATTTATATTTTTCATGTATTAGTACATACAAAAAGAAATCTATCTGAGTTTGTGAAAAATTGTGATATCCATAAATATTCTACTAGGCAGAATGAGCAGCTGCACGTTTTATATGTACGTACAAAAAATGCAGGTGCTGGCCCAAATTTTATGGGCCTCCAACTTTACAATAAACTCCCAACTGAGATTAAGTCCCAAAAAAGTGTGGCTGCATTTAAGGTCAACCTACTCAGGTTCTTAAAATTAAAAATGTTTTATTCAATTGCTGAATTTCTTGTTAATGCCTGATGTGTATCATGTATCCATGTATGTATTCTGTTACTTACTCTGACGTGTCTTATATCAAGTATACAGTTGTAACAACTTGATCGCTGGACAAATAAATTGTATTGTATTGTATTGTTATTGTGACTGTGTCCATCCAAAACCCTACCTTTACCATGGATTATCAAAAATAACAATGATCATAATAATTTATAACTATATACCTATGTCAGTAATTTGAGGCATGCCTCAGATTTTAATGATCCGCAACTTTTAACTCACAAATGAGCCACGTCAAGAGAGAAATTCCATAGCACATGCAGTTTGCAACATTATCACTACATAAGATTATCATTTGACAAACTTTAATTAAACAAAATTATTTGGTAATATTTGACAAAATATAGCTTTATAGCAGAATCATTTAATATTTTTCCAGAATTAAATTTGAACGTTAATATTGTTTGATAAACCTAACAAAGTAGCATAATACACAAATGCTAATTTTGGTCATTCTAAAATTTATGGCTGAACATGAGAGCCAATTTGGCAGCCAATGGCAACAGCAGCTGTGCACCATGAGCATCCTTTTGGCCCAGGATAGGGATAGACAGGAGCACACGCACCTGTTGGATCCACACCCTCTAGGCACGGCGAGAATCCCTGCAGCAGCCGTTCAATCACGCCCTGCTTGGACAGCGCCACACTATTGGCAGGGTTCTCTCGACAGAGTGCTGCGAGTCTCTGCAGACACTGAGTGATGCCCTCCACATAGGACTCATCCATCTTAGGAGCTAGAGTCACAATGAGAAGCACACCAGTCGATAGCATGCACTATGTCATTTATACGTAAAATATCATATTATGTGAAGAAGAGTCATGTTTATTACATATACGCATGGGGGTTTGAATAATGTAACAATGTCTATTTATTATATAAGATATCTTTCCAAACTTCTAGTCATGATACATTAAGTCAAGACCTAATGTATCTAAAGACCTAAAAGGAGCTGGAAACTGAATTATATAATCTCAAGCAAATATGGAAAAGAAATTTTTATTTACTTGTTACAAGTATTTCATAAGGTATGTCAAACTTATTTTGAAAACACCCAGGCCCAGTCTAGAAAATGCCTTGTTAAAATGAAGGCCACCTTTAGCCTCAGATTTAAGCCAAACCTCAAATTCATGCACCCAAAATTTAAGTTATCATTAATTTTAAAGCATTTGTTTGGCAATTTAATTTCATGTAACAATTGGCTGGCTTAGGATATCAGTTTTATGTATTTTGGGCACGATATAAAACTGAGGAGTGCGTGGACTTAAGAGGAACCATTATCCTTGAGATAGGAGATTATTTTTGCCAGAAATTCTCTTTGGGTCGTTGGTATAGGTTTTGATGAAGGGGCGACGGATAGATGTCCAGGTGCTTCTTCAACATAAACTGCAGCGTTGAGAATCATTACTGTGAAACCCTTATCGGCTGATGTGATGACGAGGTCAGGATTGTTGGTGAGATTTTGTCGGAGGGGATTCAAGGGGTTACAAAATGAAGGACAAATGAAGGCTTTGGGGAGGAGAAGCTAAATAAAGATTTCTGCTCGATGATTCAGGGGCAGAACTTTAGGCTCATGAGGTGATGGTCTAAAAAGGAGCACATTGTTCATTCTTTTGGGGGTAGTTTTGGTGGGGGTTGGAGATTTCAAAAAACTTTCCATCTAAAAATTCCACAGATCTTAAAGATATTCGACAGGATGGCCATATGGCAAACTATTAGGGTGGGAAAAAATTAGACATATAAAACATTTTATTTTGAAGTTAATAACATCATGTGGCAGAACTTTTGACCAATTAAAGCATTCACTGGGTTTCAGGTAATATATTGACATCTAGCCTAGTCCACTCGCAATATAAGAGAGAGGATGGATAAGCAGTTTTGGCTGCTAGCAGTGGTACTCAAAGAACATATAGGAGCACCCTTGGGTTGGGTGCCCTAAAAATTCTACATAAGTACATGAGGTGCTATGACTTGGCAATAGCAGCTGAAAAAAAATAAACTGCCAATGACCAATTGAAGGGAGCAGCATCCATGAAGGAGGTGACCACAGTGGCCAGCACAGCAATGTCCACCTCAGCGTAGCCATGGTAAAAATTACTTTGGCATCACTGTGATGTGGAAGGCAACAGGAAACCATATTTTAATATTTTGAGGAGCAGCAGCTCACAAAGTGTGTCTTTTTATCTGTTTGATTCAAAAAACAGACACGATGAAAGCCACTTCATGAAATATTTCTGATGTAAAATAGTCCTCCCAATGGATCTGTGAACGGTGGCAAACCAAGAGAGTAGATAAGTCAAATGTGCCATCAACTTAAGATCAGAACTTGGAATACCTAGTAGCCTGAGGCATATGAGAGACTTGTGACTGCAAAGGCATGCATAGATGTGTGGAATTGGGCAAGATATTGTCTCTCACGGACCTTCAAGGGATACAGAAGTGTGTGTTTTCAAGCAGCACATTAGCGATTACTCGAGAGGATTAGTGACTGCTAGAAGGCACACTCCGTGGGTGAAATGGAAAAGGGCATGGCGGTGAATGTCAAGTGTATTATATGGCGTAGAAAATTGAGAAATGGAGTCCAGTGTAGTGGATGCTGCTCTTGGTACCACTTTAATTGCTCTAAGAGTAAACTGGAGGATTGCGTGAGTGACAAATGGTAGTGCAGTTAGTGTGAAAGTCCAAAGAATTGAAGAGATTTAGAAGAAACAGAGAAGGTAATTGAAAAGCTGCAAGTGGATTTAAACATCGCTCAAAAGACAATTTTCAGCCTTTCTGCTGAAAATGAGGAACTGGCACCATCATTGGCAGAGATGAAGCAATGGGTGAAACAAGTCGGAGCTGATCTCCACTTTGTCCAAAGGTGTGATGAAAGGAAACCGGAAGATTAAGGCCAATCAGAAGGGAAATAAGCACATGTGACGCAGATACCAATCAGGCAGGAGGAACACAGGAAAGCATCCTACGGAGAGAGTAGCTATGGGAGCAAGGAGATGGAAGAAAGGATGTGACACTGAAGAGGGAAGAGATTCCGATGAGGGAGGGCAAAGTAGTCAAGGGAAGGGTAGACCCTTGATGATCCTTTTTCACCCAAAGTGAAAATAATTCGTGATTCCATAATATGTTTCGTCAGAGGTTGTGGTAAAATTATCAATGAGACCATTCAGTGTTTTCTGGGAATAAGAGTTAGTACGGGAGCTGGTGGTATGCTGTGAGCCTGATATTTACACTTGTTAGATTTGCTCGCGTTTAACGAGGATACCTAGCAGAGTACAAAAGAGGCAAGTCTTACAAGTTACCAGTTGTCTTTCCCACGGGGGGGGGGGGTGAAAAATTTGCAAATCAGACATATTTTTTTTCGTCTTAAACCTAGCCAGATGATCAATTGGGATGCCAAGGCCCCGTTTTTGACCATTTTAAGACGATTTTGGTGCGCCGATTCTGGAAACTGGGCCCGAAAAGTTGCAAAAAAAATTTGTGAATCAAACATTTTTTTGCATCTTAAACATGGCTGAGTAGTCAATGGGGATGCCAAGACCCCGTTTTGACCATTTTAAGACGAGAATGGTGGGCCAGGTCCGGAAAACGGGCCCGCAAAGTCACAGAATAACTCCATGGGACCCTATGCCCACTCTGAACCAAAACTGTATAGTATCCCTGGGGAAATTAATTCAAAAGCTTATTATATCTGCTTTAGAAAAAGAAGAATATAAGAGTGTATGACTAACATTCTTTGTCTAAGCGTTATTCAATACATAATAGGCACCACAAAGACATGATAATTGACACTGAATATATTGACAACATCCTAGATACCATCCAGGTAGTTCGAATCTAATTTTGAAACAATCAATTTGCTCTGGGTAAGTTGGGATTATCAAAGATTATATTATTTCCCAGCACCTGGATGTCCACTCTATTATTTCCTTTTCAAGGACCTTTATCAACTTATACTCCCATGCATTCTTTGATCTCAATCTGATGAAAAATTTGAGATAAATTAAAGTGTGTGGTAGACACCGCGACACGTACATTTTTCTGTCCTTTTCAAAACTATGTAAAACAATCCTAATATGAGGATATTTCATTTTGGGCTCTATTTTTCTTGGAAAGGACAGACAAATTTACGTGCCCAACCACTGTCCACCACGGACTAAAAGTAATTATAAGATTTCCGTCTGGAATCACGGAATATATAATACATTCAATATATAATACAAGACCCTTGAGTCTGAAAGAACATGTATGCAGCTGCCTCCCAGGAAATACCAAGTCTCATTCTTTAAATTTTTTGGAAAGTTTTGCCCCACATTTTTCAATGCTCTTTTGGTTCTATATGGCCAGGCTAAGCCAAAAGAATGTAAATTTTGCTTCCATTGATTCTCTGTTAACCTGAAATGAAGTCACGATTCTTCTCTGATATCAATAAAATGTGCCATCCAGAAATTTTCAGGGCAACAATCGGGCAACCTTGGACCCCTGAAAATTCCCTGTACTAAATATGATATGATTATATTGAATAAATAAATTAAATCCTAAATCCCTTCCATAAAGGAAAAGGCCTGTCCATCCGAGCATTAACATAAAAGCGTCATTCCATGAAGGAGTCCATTCACAGATCCCACAAAATATCAGACAAGTGTTGGAAATTCATATCGCCAACAGTTTGAAATTCACCCTCGATTAATGGTATTTGTAACCTGCAAACCCTGTCCAGCATATATCGTATATTTTGTTTCTTTTATCGACTCCATAAGGGTTCTGATCCCTCTGCTGGGTACTGATTTTTGCAGGCCCCTTACAATAGAATCATTCAAATTTATGAACATTTGGGAAGAAGTTGGATCCTACTGTGATGAGAAATCAAAACCATGCAAAATCTTATTTGAATAATACTTCACACTGGGTCTAAAATCGCTGCTAAACCCCCTCTCGCCTCTCTGACCTCCTCAATTTCTCTGAAAATAAACTACCCTAACCCATTAACGCATCACCAGACGTAAATGGAGCCTCGAAAATAAATTTGGCTTATTCAGCTCAGAGGAGGATTGAAATGCATTACTAGTAACTGATAATTTTTGAAAAACACTCCGGGTATTGGATCGGTTTTTGCCTCATGTGTCCATACTTTTGTGATGTTCACAGTTTTTCAGGTATTTGTAACATTTTCCGGCATTCCAGGCCCCTTGTCTATAGCGCCCCCTCTCGAACATGCATTCATCATCTTCATCGGCAAAGTTGTGCATGAGCGCCATAATCTCAGAATGGTTTTCGTACCTCGCTTAATTACAGGACCAAGATTAAAACCACTTCAGATGGGTCGGTTGTGCTACTTTTTTTAGATTTTGAGCCAGTCTTAACGGACCTTGGTCATTCTGAATTGTCTTAAACTGGTCAAAAGGGGTTCTTGGCATCCGCATTGACTATTCAGCCAAGTTTAAGACGAAAAAAATGTTCGATTCGCAATTTTTTTTGCAACTTTGCAGGCCCAGTTTCCAGAATCGGCACATCAAAATCGTCTTAAAATGGTCAAAACGGGGTCTTGGCATCCCAATTGATCGTTTGGCTAGGTTTAAGACTAAAATAAAATATGTCCGTTTTGCAAATTTTTCATCCCCCCCCCCGTGGGGAAAGACAACGAAATACACTATGAGGATCATATTTCCCGGTTATTGGCAAGGTACTCGTTAAATGTGTACAGGTTTTGTGAGTGTAAATATGGGGGTCACAACATACTACCAGCTCCCCTACTAAGTGGAACAATTGGAAAATAAAATAATTAAGATGGCTAGTGAAGGTGATGAAAGTGTTATCATAATTAATGAAGGGACAAATGACAAAAAGAGCTAATACAGAAGGCCATCTAATTGCAGACATGCCAACTTTCAAAAATGAAAAATCGGGAGATTTTTAGAAGTGTATCACGAAGTAATCATTTTTAATTACCACAATATTTGCATGGCACCTTAATCCCTTTATGACACTTTGCCAATTTTTAATGAATGTCACACTTTATTAACATGTTAAGCTAAGTACACAATTTGAACAGTTCATCAAGAACGTAAGAAGGAAAAATCGGGAGTCTCCCACTTAAATCGGGAGAGTTGGCATGTCTGTAATTGGTTTTGTTTGGGATTTGGCGACCTAGGCCAAAAATAGATTCAAAAGAATTCAAATTTTCATTAGTTGAATTCTCCGTAGAAGGGACATATGAGGTGTGTTCAAAAAATGATGAAAATTTTAATTTTTCGGACAATAATATTTATTTATTCTTATACATTGATGTTGTCACCTTCAAAGTAGTCCCCATTGGAGATTACGCACCTGTGCCAGCGCTTCTTCCAATCCCCAAAACACTTCTCAAACTCGATCTTTCAGATAGCCAAGATAGATAACAAGCAATGAAGTGTGAGCTGGTGCATTATCGTGGTGCAAAAACCATTTTGGAACGAATTTTGCTGCCACGCGTTTCATACCCAAAAAATTGGAAAAAATGTCATCACATGATCCAATCGATATGCCAACATCATCAGCGACCTCTCTAATTGTGATTCGGTGATCGTTCATAACTATTTCTTTCACTTATTCCATGTTTCCATCGATTATTGTCATCCTGGGGCATCCAGGGCATCCGTCATCTTCAAGGTCTTCACGGCCTTCTTGGAAATGCTTATACCACTCATAAACTCTTGATTTACTCATAGCAGACTCACCATAGGCCTTTGTTGATATTTCACACACTTTGTTACACTCTATTCCATTTTTTACACAAAATTTGATATAAATTCTTTGATCCATTTCTTTTAACAAACGAAAATCACCGAGCTCATAAAACACGTCTGACCTTAGTGGCTGTCACAGACAAAGTCCACAATGAAAACAGCTGAAAGTTTTATCATACTTTAGGGGCATGTATATCAACATAATAAAAAAAGTTTGACAATCGGACTCTCCAAGCCCACGAAATGAAAAAATTCTCGTTATGTTTTGAACACACCTCGTACATTGGAAGAAATTAACGGCATAAAGGATGGAATAGAATAGGTTTGCGAGGAACAAGGTCTGACATTTGTGGACCCAAATTGTTGGGTCGGTGACAGGCACTTGGGCCGCGATAGAGTACATTTAAACAGGAAAGGATCCCTGGTTATGTCTAATCTATTTAAAAATATCGCACTGAAGTTCAGTGAGCAGGAAAACCTGTAATGGTGACAAGAGGTGGACATCGTAAGACCAAAGGAAAGGAAGCCTCATTCTACAGGAGAGAGTTCAAAAAAGATTCTGTCAGAAGAAGAGCTGAAGCAGAGACCAAAGGCGGAGTGCAGAGGATACTACACGGGCGGGAAGATGGCAAATGGCAAGGAACAATGGGATGTGTAGCGAACAGAGCGTTGCCCAGTGGCTCTACAAGCAGACCCAAGGGTATGTACGGTGTAGGTGGTAAAATTGAAGGTAAGGGCTTAAATATCCTCCAGGTGAACTGTAGAAGTATCCTCAGCAAAACTAGGGAATTTGAGACTTCAATACATGTGCGTAATCCCAATATCATAATTGGCACAGAATCTTGGCTTAACGAAAACATAAAAGAAATTTTTCCATGAAGTTACAATGCCTATAGAAGGGATGGAGGTGGGAGGGGCGGAGCAGTATTCCAGTATTCATTTGTGTTTTTATCAACATGATAAGCTTATCTGGATTGGCAACAAAGTGACTGTGAGATTATGCATGTAAGGATATGTGAAGCAGAAAATAGCAAATGGTAAAAGATAATTGCTGAGTATTGAAGTTCAAGCAAAGGTATGCACTCGTTGGAGATCCTTGCTGACTATTGCTCGGAAAACCCCCAAGATCAAATCGTCATACCCAGGGATTTAAACCTTCCAGAAATAGGGTGGGAGGCAAAACAGCAGGGGGCAGGCAGAAACAAGACCAGGTAAATCACCTCATTAACAAAGAAGGGTTCACCCAGTAAGTATATAAGCCCACTAGGAGAGAAAACACGACGTTTTTCTCGTTAGACCTCCTAACCCTTTTGTTAGTGTAGTTGTTTTCCTGGGAATAAGTGACCATGCAGCTTTGTATGTTCAGATGGATTGGTATAGATCATCAAGAGGAGGTATGGAGGATTAAAAAAAAAATTTGGCTTCAGGATTTCAGGAATTTTTAAGGGCCAAGGTAGTGGAGCGACTGTGGAGGAAATACATGAAACATTCAAAGATATAATTCTTGAAGGGTAAATAAAGTATGTCCCCACAAAAAATTTGAAACAGAATATGGATCCGGAGTACTACAACAAAACCATAAAAAAAGCTCAAGAAATCAGTAAGAATGATACACAGATTAAAGAATGAAAGTGAAGAGATGTCACAGCATTACAGCACCTTGATCCGAAACCTTGATAGGGAAAATAAAAAGGCAAAGGAAAAATTTCTTATTGATGCAATTTCGAAAGACAATACAATGAAATTTAATAGATACATGAGGACGAGGAAAGACAAAACGGAACGCATAAACATATTAAAAACTAACAATATATATATATACATTATGACCGACACTGTAGAAATAGCAAATATTTTCAACTCCTGCTTTACGGGGAATAGAAAACAGAAAGGAAAACAAGCCTGATCTAAATAGCTCAGAAACAACAGAGAACCTCATCAGGGTAACAGCACACTTCCCTCGACAAATGGTATTATCGTGGAGGACTCATATTTTTGGTAAAAAAAATAAGGAAGATGAGGAAAAATAAGTCACCGGGACCAGATAATATATCAATTGGCATTCTAAAACTGGGTGATACCGCAATAGCTTTGTACCTGAGCCAGCTGTTCAAAGTAACTTTTAATAATGATGCCTTGCGTAATGATTGCAAACATTACACCAATTTTCAAGAAAGGGGAGAAAACAATGGCCAAGAATTATAGACTAGTAAGCATAACATCCGTTGTTTGCAAAATAATGGAAAAATGAATCGCTGACTCCATTCAGGAATGGTGGACAAGAGACAGATGGCTATTCAAACAACAACATGAGTTTAGAACGGGATACTCATGTAAAATGCAGCTTTTGGGATTAAGCCAATATATCAGCGATGCAATAGATGAAGGAAAGGATGTTGATGCAGTAATCATTGATTTTTCAGCAACCTTCAACCGAGTGCCTCACGATAGGTTGTTGTTAAAGTTGGAGTCGTTGCAATTGGATTTGAGGGTAGAGCAACAGATAAAAAATTTTCTTACAGGCAGAATTCAAAAAGTAAAAATAGGGGATGCATTTTCAAAAGAGATGAACGTTATAACAGGAGTTCCACAAGACAGTGTTTTAGGCCCGTTCTCTTCCTAATATACAAAACGATCTACCAAACGATTTACATTCCCAAAAGACTTTGCTGTTGATTGCATTATATACAGATGCATAGAGCATGTAAATGACCACATAATACTACAAAATGACATCGATCACCTTGATGAGTGGGTTATAAATAATAATATGGCCACTAATGTTAATAAGAGTAATCATATAAATTTTTCAAATAAAAAGAATGCACAAAAGGATATTTACACCCTCTTTAGAGAAAAAATCCCATGTAGCAGTCATTGCAAATACTTAGGCATTTACTTAACTAGGGATCTAGGGTGTGGAGTCTGTGACTTGGAAGGCATTTAAAGTACTTCATTGGGTAATGAGAAATTTTAAAGGATGTAGTGTAGCCATGAAAGAAAAAGCACATAAGGTACTGGTTAGCCCTATCCTAGAATACTTGTCCATAGTATTGGATCCATATGAGGTGGCGCATATTAAAAATATAGTAAAAGTTCAAACAAAGGCAGCAAGATAGGTGTTCGGAAGGTACAAAAGAATAGATAGTGTCTGGGAAATGTTGAATATACTGAAAAGGGAGAGTTTGAAAAATAGAAGGAAAAGGAGTACGTTAAGCACGATGCACAGAATTGTTAAAAATGACGAAGCTTGGGAAGATTTGTGGAAAGAGATGGAAAAACCAAACCATAAGGGAAGAAAACGACCACCATTTTAAAATAAAAATAAGAATGCAAAAGACAAATAAGAAAAAATTCTCCTTTTTAAACAGAACTATTTCTGACTGGAATCAGCTGCCTGGAGGTTTGTTGTTTGGGCCCTTTACTTTAGATGTTTTCAGAATAAGTGAAAAGCAGTCACTGGGTGATAAACTTCATTGATCAGGGATAATTATACAATTGTACTTATTAAAATATTGTATGTATGTGATATGGATGGAGTGAGGAATTGTATTGCAAAAGTGAATGATGTGTTAACGGTGCATGATTGTGAATGGTATATGAAATTGAAGAGTGGCTGATTATAGACGGAGTGTGGCGATGTATGGGGTGTAGTATGTACTCGTATGGTGTGAACTTTATCCTTGTGTGATGGTAAAGGAGCGGTGGGTAATCTAAAAGTGTAATTGAATATAAGAGCATTTTGTCTCATATCTGTTCTTCTTGGGTGAGTATGTATGTATGTGCATTGTAACAGTGACCAGTGATCAGACTGGACCATTGCCGCCAGGACAAATGCCTAATTGCAACATGGTTAATATAGTAATAATATCTTTGGTATAAAGGAAGTGATATAGCTCAAAGAAGGAGAATTTTGGAGCAGTTTTGACAAGATCATTCACACTGCTTCCATGCATGGATGACTGCAGCAGCAGGGGGAGAAGAGCTTCCGAAAATGCAATTAAAATATCATATTGGTGAAGACATTGATGAACCCCACAGTGGTACAGGTTAATATTATCATCTAGGTAAGGAAAATTCTTTGAACAGTACAAATTAATATTCACTATCACTCCTTCAGAATCACCCAAGAAGATGACAAGCGTGGATTGTGCCAGAGGAGATACAAGAAGATACTGATTTGAATAGCCTTTGAATGCCGATTGAACTTGTGAAGAAGAAATTAAGGAATAGAGTGAGCAGTTGCATGAGCCATCTTAAGACAGATTTAAAAAATCACCATAATTTTGAGTAAACTGACTGCCAGCTGAAATTCAAGAAGCTAAAGAAAAGAGCAAAGGCTCAATAGCAATGAGAAACATTAAAAGAAACCAAGGCTAGAGGAAATTTACAACAGATATCAGAAAATAAAATGGGGAAAAAATGGCAACACAGGATCGATTGAAGAAAGAAGGCAAGGAATGAGACCTGGAGTTTTTAGAAACCATGAAGAGAACTAGAAGCTAAAGAATATTGGTGGAAATTAATCTATGGATGTCAGTATGAATACCACACTATGAACCAGACTCACTCCATATCATGCTGGAGTCCAATTCAGCAGGGTCCAGATCACCAATTTTGGATTTGGATATTTTGGATTCTTTGAATAAATATAACAAAATACATAAACATATACAAATCCACAAATTTCCCTTCCTATCTATGTCTAAAGTGAAAGCATATACAAAACCTAGAAGCAAGTGTTTGTGGATAGAAGCAAGGAGTCACTGGTGTCTCACCTGAGGGCGCACCAGCCAGGGGGCAGGGCACCTCCCTCCTGGCCAAGCCATATACATGCACCAACAAGTCGAGGGACAGGCAGCACAGCTCAGGGTGCACTAGGCACCGCACACCCCAGCGCCGACAACTTGGTGCTGCCCAACTTGTGGTGCTCACTGCCCAGGAAGAGCCATAGTTGAGGGAGAGAGGGGGATCTCCGCTCGACTGCATCACCCCTTGCCCTTCATCCTCCTCCTCTGGGACTTCCACGTCACCATCATAGCCCTCATCAGCCGTCACATATTCTCGAGGGCCACCACCTTCGTCCTCCTCATCCAGGAGGGAGTCAAGGGCTTCATCAGCAGCCACCCTCACACTTGGCAACTGCAGTCCAAGGGTACCAACAATGAGAGAGGGAGGGAGGGGCTTCCATGAGGCAAAGGGTTACTCAGAAAGGAAACCTTCCGGTTGGATCTTTCGGGAGAGGACAAACCACTACTGAGATTTTGGGCATTAGGAAACTAGAGTGACACTTAAATAGTCTTGAGTATTTTTCAAAATCAAAATACCTTTGTTTGTCTAGTTTGATCAACCAATTTAACATACCAGCACTTCCTTATTCACCTACTTACACACATGCACACACACTGTCACTGTCCGACACATTGTCAAGGTTGTGTCGAAACTTGAGGGAGTTGACGAAATTTAAAGATATTAACATTTCAAGAATGAATTTGTTCATGTTCCACAAAGTGGCATCTCAGATCTCTTAGAATAAGCAACGAGTGAATTATAAGTATCCAATGGTGATTGATCAAAATGCATGCACCTACAGGCCCTCTACTCTTTCCAGAGAAGACTTGCACTTGGAGTGGACTGGATATATTTCTGAGAAGACTCCATGCGAGGTACACTGACAGTTGGAAAAGAAGTTCTGTCCCTGGTATCTAGTAAGCAATCTTCCAAAGGAACTTAACTTCACTGCATTATAGGAATACTTTATTAGATTGATGCTGTAAGATGCTCTTCTATGGAACCATAATATAATGGTGATGAAGGGAATTGATTAGCCCACATGAATGCTTATTACAATGCCTTGCATTTGATGGATTAGACCAAGTGGTTGTGTTTTCATGATATAATACATTGAGAGAGTATTGAAATCGCCTTCTGTAAGAGAGAGACTATCTCTAAAACACTTAAGAGGCTCAGTTAGAGTAAAGAAGAAGTACATCCAATGGGTATAACAATAACCTTTCCAACAAACCGAACGGTATTAGGGTTAACCCTGTGAAATTTATCCATGATGGAAAGGAGTTTCGGGACCTGGGTTTCAAACACTTAATGTCATCTTCAGGATGACATTAAGTGTTTGAAACCCGGGTCGTGAATAAATCTCTATTCAAGTAAAATTTGCATAGTTTTTCTCCTTTCCATCAATAACCTTTCCAGTTCAACTTCTCATTTCTTTGGTGAGAGAATAGTGAACTAATCAAAATATACTCAAACCCAACGAATTGGTTTAGCTAGAGAAAGGTCTGAAATATATACCCAAAAACCCTCTAAAAGTTAATGACCCAAGACACATGGGGGAGAATTGTATGTATGTAGGCCTCCATGACAAGAAGCTTCCCCATAAACTATAACTGGTAAAGTAACTACAACTTTGCTGAGCAGAATATGGCATCCGGTCAACAGATAGCTTAAAAATCTATTTTCCAGAGGGTGTGTTGCATTAAAATCCCTTATACATATGTAAACTTAGAAAAACCTCATATTTCAGAAAGCCCATGAAGGAAACTTGGTTATCATTTCAAAGAGAAAGTGCTTTAGCAGAAAATGTGAGGATTTCATCATCTTTAACAACAATTTAATTATTTTCAAATCACACTTGAAAAAGATTGAATTATTTTAATATTTACGCATGCAAGCAGTCTTTCTTGATTCCATCATTGTCATCTGATGTGCTATGCTGCAGAGACTTGTGAGAAGATGACGAAAATGTTTTTCAAAAGCCACTTACTTTACTTTGCTTGCTTCTATGGAGTTGCTTACTAATTATAATCATCAGCAGAGTTCTCAAATACCCATAACATTGTTGCATGCCAATGTCCAAGGTTACACTTATAAAATCTAAGCGAGTATCTAGGCTCTCCCAGACCTTTGAAATTTTAACAGATTTTTCAGCAGGCTCCCCTTCAAATTCCAAGGATACATTTCCCACTACCAAAACACTATCATCCTTTCCTCTTAATCTTTGTAAATCTGTTTCACCTTCATTTCCCCTGCAGATTGCTTTCTGCTAAGTTTCTGACAATTTTCAGGCTTTAATCCTGTGAAGGGGAAATCAACCTCCTCTTTACCCAACGTCTCTTCCTACGGATTTGCAATAATGAGTTGCTCCACCTCCCTCCTCAAGTATCAGCCCACTCAAAGCACAGAGACCTCAAATTAAACTTCTTTATATTCATCCTTGTTCCCGCTTTCCTCAATTTCATCATTTGACATGAACCTTGCTCTTTGTAAACTTGATTCAAAACTTCTTCCTCAACAACCTCTTAGGAGCAATGAGTACTCCTCTATCCATCGGCTGAATTAATGAAGCTGGGCAAAGCAAGGCTCTTAATCTTACTATCCCCACTATGCAAACTGTCAAAGTCAATTGTCAATGTCCAAGCGATTGTGGATCCAGTCCATTGAGATAACTCAGGTAAACCACGCATTTGGTGAATTCCTATAACATACAGGAAGATCATTCATTATTTTTTTCAGAACTCGGGGTTGTCAATATTTTGCCACAATGACACTCTTTAACTTGTGACTACTGTAAAATTCAACCCTCTTACCGCACACCGCAGGAAGTATGGAAACCCTGTCCTTACTGGTTTCTCATTCAGGAACCTTCGATTCACTTTGTAAAGGTAGAATGCTTCCTCTGTCCAAGCCCATTTCATCTGCATCATACATTTGCAATCATTCAGCTTTGATGGCATGCAAATTAACCTAAGTGACTCAACTGCATTACTGCTATCACTCACTCTTTGATCACAACATTTGTCTCATCCCAAAACACTGTTTTCAGTGAAGTTCTCTACATGCAACTGTTTGGCAAGTTTTTGTGACACATCTTGGATTTCAGTGCCACAAACTCCAACACCACTTGATCACTGCTACATGTATCATGAAGGGATGGTTCCTTCCAGCTTTTCTTCCTCCAGTAACATTAGTGTTTTCCAAGGATTCCAGCAGCTATCCTGGCCATTAACATCAAACTCAGAGCAAATTCCTAAACTTTTCCTCTTCCATTTACATATCAGATATTATCTGTTTAGCTATAGCAAACTCACAAATCAAACTAGCAACAGGGACCATATCTTCCAACTTCTCAAGAACCTCCATCCAGTCTACCATGCCTTAAGTTATGTGGGGGTATCATTTTTACAATGCAACAATTGAAGAGTGTAAAAATAATTCGCCTTAACCAGGATTCAAACCCAGATCCTTCGATATCTGGCCGAGTGCTTTAGTCATTTAAGCTATCAAGGCAGGCTCCTAAACTCTGAAATTTTGGGGGCTCTAAAGGAACAAGATGATGTGACAAAATACCATGTATATAACATCACAGGTATTTGCAGTCATGCGCAAAGTGCCACAGTCCTCGAGGTTAAAGCCAACTTTAAACACTTAGGTTGTTTCACCTTTGACAAATTACAAGAAACCACAGAAGATGCAGCGGCAGTAACTTTTGATGAAGTCATTCATTAAGTGTGTATTGTTCCTTTAAACCCCCCAAAATTTCAGTTGAAGAAGTCTCGAATGAGTGACTTCACGGTGAGTGGATAGCACAGGGGACGAATTCGTGCATATCACAAGTGAAGGGAAACATCTCCATCAAAAAGAACCCACTGTGATGAGGGCAGGGGAGTTCATTGAATTGATAGCAATTGCAAGCATCACCCATTTTAAATGAGGCAGTGCCGGAGAGTGAGATACTGAAGGAGAGGTCTCCCTTCCTCGTTTGCAAGGTATTGTCTGCTACTGCCCTGGAGGAAGGAAAGTCTGTTGAGAAATCACGTGAAGGTACATGTCTTATTGAAATGGGTAACAATGTACAGAGTGAAGAACTACTTGGGATACAAATGCTTCAACAAATCTGTGTTTGTGGTGGTGCACCCGTTGGGGAGTCTTAATTCATTACAACTTACTATACATGGAAGTTGAGGAATTTGATTCGGCCCCAAGCTATTGTTTAATTCTTGCTCCAGTGCATTGTTTTGCAGTGCTTCGGCCACATTGCAACCAAATGCGAGGTCATGGAAAGGGCAAGTACGAGGATGAAAAGTGCACAACTGAACCATCTCGCATTAATTACATGGGAAGGCACGCACTCTATGTACTCTTGCAATTGCCTGACGATGAAAGAGATGGGAATGGAAGGTCATATCATGGAGATTAAGATGCTTGAGCCCTTACATAGAAGCAAGGAAGAAGTATTGGGAATTAATAGGCACTACATTTTCTACATTTGCTTCAGCCGTGTCTTCTTCCATCCAAATTCCAATAATGAAAAGAGAAACTTTATAATTCCACATAGATTTATTAGACGGACGACCCAGGTTTCGACGTGGCACGTCATCATCAGGTGATGATGATGATGACGTGCCACATCGAAACCTGGGTCGTCCGTCTAATAAATCTATGTGGAATTATAAAGTTTCTCTTTTCATTATGTTAAGTCGATTCCATGAAGTCACGCCCAAGACACCAAATTCCAATGTTTCAACTCATATAGAGAACATTACTTCCTTAACAAACATGTGGACACAGCCACATAAAAAAGTCAGAGCAGACAGTATTGCTATCTCAAAGGAAAACAATCACCAAGAACCCACAAAGAGCCTTAATGACCAGGGTTTCAGCCAATAAGCCTGGAGAGACTTCATCCCCCAGTTCCTCTGGAAGGGAAAAATCCCTCTAGATATGGAGTCAGTGGAAGTGAGTCCAAAATCCTTTTGGCAAAGAAGAAGGGAGAGATATAATTCAGCAACAAGAAGAAATAAACCCCACACATTCGAGATGCCACACTGCAAACTGATGTGGCTCCTGGGGCTGCCTAAGGAATTCACTCAGGAGACCAGTTTTGGGTTCAACCTTCATCGCATTGGCTCTCCACTCCTTTGGCCACCCAATGCAGGGCTCTGACACTCCAGGTCACCAAAGCACTCCCACAAGATGGATGGAAGTCAATTCACCAGGAGTGGCTAGCTCCCCCAGCCGCCTGTTTATGCACACCCCAGGGCCAAAATGGTCTGGATATTGTTCCTTGGTCCATGCCAACCATTCAACACCCACCCTCCAGATTGCCACGCCCAGTAAACACCAGGGTGGATTGTATACCAGCCGGTATGGCCACTCACAAACAATAGATCCACACTATACTTGGGTGCTTCCCTGGCTGAACAGGGAGTTTGATTTTGGCATTTCCTCTTCACTCTTTTACTAGCCTCTAATGACTGCTAGAGTAATTGCTCCTCCCCTCACCCACAGAAGTTTCTGGAGATCTAATCATTAAAAATTTCTTATCAGAACGGTCATAGATTCAACAAATGACATAGACCAATTAAACAAGAATCACTGTTGCTTCATTCATTACAACCGACCTATCTTTTAGAGAAAACTGAGATATATGAAATAAAAATAGGATTATTTCATAACTAAATGGGATACTCTTACACTTGGGGACTCCAAATGCATCAAGTGAATTCACTGGAAGTTGTCAGGGATCAATCAAGGAAAATATTAGAGATGAAAAACATTCCAAGGGGTTACATGCATCAAAATACTGGATAATCCATACAACCCCCAGCCCCACACAGTCTGGATTAGTGAGAGTTTACTGTAATAAGATTAAACTCCATTCAAGATGCAATTAAAAATTTCTGGCTTATAGTTTTTGGTCTCTTTCATTGTAATTAAATGAGTAATAATAGAGTTGTAGGTTGAAATTTATTGCGATTTTCACGTTCTAATCAATTATATTGATGCCAGAGATTTCACCTTTAGTGCATTTCAAAAGAATGATGTTTTCTGTTCAGGGATGTGTGGTAAGGAGAGGGGAGAAGGCAGCTGCCACAAAAGGCCAACCACCAGCACTTAATGGATAAGACAACTGTAAAAGTTTGAGACAAGCATGAGCAAATGCTTGGCTTGGCAGGCAGTTTATTGAGCTACTGGAAATTTCAGGTTAAGGATAGTTCATGTGAAAAATTTTGACAAATTTTCCTGTCAACATAAATTAACTAAATGACATAATACAAATATCAATTACTAACAAGTTATTTCCACTACTATTTGAAAATAATTGTGTAATACCTAATTCAACCTAAAAGTATATCACATGGATTACCTGGTATGAATAATAGGAAATCAATGGCCTACTAGATTCCCTTCATGACTAGTACCACCTAATTGATTAAGATTATTAATTAAAGACACTATATAATGAAAACCGTGAAATTATTCTTTCCAGTGATTTGTCAAAACCATGATATGTACTCATGAAAATGGTAAGTATCCCCTTGATACTATAAGCATCAATGGCATTGCGGTATCATGATCATGGGCATTGCATCTTTATTACAAATACTGAAATCCAAATTGAGCATATTATTTCATTCTGAACACCACAACTGTTCATCCATTTGCCTGTCAGGAGAGCAAAATGCACACACCTACCTCTGGCTTCCTCATCAGAAATAGTGCTGGCCTTCTTCTGCAGTCATCTGTAGCACATCGGATCAACACCTCACACAAATGGCAAAGATTCACATCTGGCTGTGTCTGCAGACTAAAGACCAATGATCTAAGCTTCTCTAACACTCCAGGTCTCCTGTCATACTGCCTGCCAACAGCTAAAGCAGAACAACATGCCAAAGAGAAAAGACCCATGAGCAAAGGGGATGGAACAAAAGCATTCTTGAATTCAGGTTCCATTAACTGCTTTGTCAACTACATGAGGCTTCAAGGAACATTTGCATAATTGTACCTCCCTTGAACACTCTGCTGCAAATTCAATTCTTAATTCAATACAAATTATTTTATTAGGTAATCTACCGGTTAAGGTAGGTTTTTGGATGGACACAACTATCAAATAAATATTTTGTAACTCCAAACAAAACCCAATCCAGCAACCTAAACTACATCAGGTCCCTCTTCATCTCTGTGTACTTCTTTCCTCCCTTCATCCCATCCAATAACCCTATCCTGTTCCTACCCTTTCCTCGCTTGCCCAACATTCTCCCCTCTATTACCTTCTTCAACATTCCACTACCGCTCAATACGCCTTTCATCCATTTTTCTTGCCTCCATAGGATTTCTTTCAACAAACCCCTCTCCTCACCCACCATCTCCAGTACTTCCTCATTTGTTTTCCTTTCGGTCCATTTCACCTTCTCCATCCTTCTCCACACCCACATTTCAAAAGCCTCCAATCTACGTCTATCCTCCTGCTTCAGTGACCACGTTTCCGCACCATACATAGCTACGCTCCATATCAGAGTTTTTACGAGTCTTGTCTTAACATCTCTACTCAACGTCCCCGTCATCAACTCCCTCCTCCTTGAGAAAGCCTCCTTGCCTAGCGCAATTCTTCTTCTTACGTCCCTACCACTTTGACCGTGTTGGTCCAAAACACTTCCGAGATATGTAAACTGTTCTACCTGCTCTACTTTTTCCCCGCCTATTTTAATATTTAGCTTAGCCTTTTTCTTTCTGGAAAATCGCATAACCTTTGTTTTATTAATATTGATTCTCATCCCATATTTATCGCACTGAACCTCCAATTCACTCAGCAATGCTTGCAACCCCTTGGCTGACTGAGCAACTAATGCTTGGTCATCAGCAAACCTAACCGATTTTACGAATTCCCCTCCGACTTTCATTCCTACCTCCAGTTCTTCCCATGCCTCTTTAATCATTTCCTCTACATATACGTTGAACAGTACCGGTGACAATGGGCAACCCTGCCTTACACCTCTTCCTAACACTGCCCATCCGGACTCCCCGTTCCCCACTCGCACCTGAGCAGTCTGAGACATGTACAGGTTGCGGATCAGTCTCCTGTCCCTCCAATCCATTCCTATTTTCTGCAATACACGCATTAATTTTTCCCAATTCACTCTATCAAACGCTTTTTCTAAATCTACAAAACAGGCAAAAACGTCCTGATTGTATTCTATATTCCTCTCGATTAGTGATCTCATTACTGCAATGGCATCACGCGTACCTCTTCCTTTCCTAAACCCAAACTGATCATCCCCTAAGTAATCATTTGCCTTACTCTCTATCCTTTTGTTGATGATCCTGAGAATAACTTTAGCTGCGTGGGATATCAAACTTATTGTTCTGTAATCCTCACATGACGTAGACTTTGCCTTTTTTGGAATAGGAACTAACACCGATCTCACAAAATCTTCCGGCCAGATTCCTTCCTCATAGATACTACGAATCAGTCCATATATGGCCTTCTTTCCACCTTTTCCTAACCATTTCAACGTTTCTACAGGAATGTTGTCCACCCCCACGGCCTTATTTGCTTTCATCTCCTTTAGTGCCCTTTCTATTTCATCGTCGAGTATGCCTGGACCTAAGCTATCTTCTTCTGCGTCATGTTCCTTTTCTATGTCTAACGTTGTCGGCCTAAGTTCTTTACCATACAGTGTTTCTATATATTCCTTCCATCTCCCTTGGATTTTTCCTGGTTCAACTATTATCTTACCCCACTTATCTTTCACTGTTAGCACAGATCTTGCCTTCTTACTTCCCGATAATAACTTAACCTTGCTGTATAGAGCACCAATTTCACCCTTCTTCTGTAAATTTTCCATATCCTCGCATTGCGTTTTCCACCATTCTTCTTTGGCTTTATTTGTGGCCCTTCTCAATTTATTGTTTAACTCTTTGTACTTCATTTTACCTAACTCTGTGTTTACATTTTTCCATCTTCTCCTCTCATCCATCTTTGCAATCATTTCATCCGTTACCCATGGTTTCCTTATCCTTTTCCCGTTAACGGTTCCTATAGTGTCTTTAGCGGCTTCCAATATCCCTTTCTTGATACATTCCCATTTTTCTTCGATAGTAAAATACAAATATGATACAAATATGCAATGGATATCTACTATACCTTACCACTTCTATGTACACTTAGCAACTAGGCATGAGGGAAGATAATACTTGTGCAAATTAATAGAATAGAAAAAATTGGGCTCTACGGCCTCCTAAATCAATAAAATAAAATGAAAACTCCTGGAGCAGTGATAAGTTAGCAACACACTCATCCCGCAGTGAAAACAAAATATGTTGTGATGGTTTGTGGGAAAAGAAATTCCACGACAGCGACCAACCACAACCTCTGAAGCAGAACACCCTTCTGCAGTAGTTTGCAGGAATGCCACTTCCACGCCAGTGACCAACTATAGACCCAAACACTCAAACCCAATTGGGATCATTGACAGGGTTAACGGGACTCTGTTGAGGAATCTGGGTTTTGAACAGATATGCACTAATCTATGACTGTTTACGGGAATAAATTCTGCACGAGGGGCAAACACAGAGCTGACACATTCACAAGCACTCAGGAAAACAATCCCTCGCACATTCAAAAAGGAGGGCCTAACCACTGGGAGAATATAAAAAAACAGGGAATGACGAGAGTGTGCTTCGGATACGCGTATTTTGGCTACAATGTAGCCCTCCTCAGTGAACTGAAGGAAAATGGGCACTTGCAACAAAAGGTTGAAACACACCTTTACACGTGGCATCGACATCCAAGAAACACGATAAAAACTGGCTAAACTATATTTACGTGCAGAGAAATTCCATCCAATTGGTCTTTGGCTATTACAGTCTATTTAAAGGCATATTATTTTGGGAAAAAGTGCATCAAGAGAGCTGGTGGCAATGTAGATTAATCGATTACAGAACAAATGTAACTACTGATGGCTGAATATGATTTACAGCAATTTCACATCAACAATAATGGAGGAATAGATAGGTACTGAAGAGCTATGGCAGAAAATACATGTTGATGAAGTGAAGCCAAGGCCCAATAAAAAAATATACATGGTAAAGAAAGGATGCCTATATTTCAATGTCCCAGCGCTGATTATACGCAGAAGTTGAAATGTGTGGCCAAAGGACAACATAGACATATTTGAACTCTGACAAGGATTATGGATGGATTTGCTTTCCCTTTCAAGCATTGGAAATGCATTATTTACCTAGGTTATGTGAGTTATGGACTGGCCCCACAATCATTTTATTCTCCAAGTTGCAAGAAATGCCCTGTGAATTTCCTGAGAAGGAACAAAAATGCTTTTCATATTATTACCAGCAAAAAGTAAAAATCCTAACTCATTCATTTCCGTCTTGTTATTAATCATAAAAAATGCATACAAATCCTATCAAGGTGATGTTCATCAGTTAACAGCTGATTAACTCCATTAACATCATTCATCCATTGAAACTTTTCTAAAATCTAATGGAATTCGAATGTTGTTAAAAATTTGTATTGCAAAACCACAGAATTTTAACTGTAATATTCTTAAATATTTTAGCAACGACAACAAATCATGCAAGGGCACATATTTCAACAGCGGACGTTAAAATTTAAGCATGGGTAAGAACACCTGCGATCAATTGCTACACCATTTCAACTGAAAATTAGAAAAGAATATTAATGCAATTTTTCTCAAGATAAGCACTGTTTTATTTAAATTAAAACTTGAATCAATTGTTTCTCTTGATGACTGAAATTAATTCAATAAATGATATAATTCAACGATGTACTCATTACAGTTGTTTTTTAAAGGCACTACAATTAACTGTCAACTTAATTTTAGGAGAAAATTGTGGATAATGAAATCAATAATAGTAATTCAAAAATAATTTTATATGTGGGAGAGATATCTCAAGCCATAAATTATTCTATAGTTTACCTAATTCGGACAATCCCACATAGTCTGGATTTAGCAAGGACATAGGTAAAAATAAAATCAAATAATCATAACCTTTCATTTTTGCTTGAATCAATTGATCTTGACAGGGAATCTCTCATCTTCTCTTGAAAATTCTGATTTCATAAGTCAAATTGAAGAATTTTATTAGACATTTATTTAATGACTTTATTGAGGAGAGATTGAGACTTCATTGTCCCTTCTTCCACCTAACCCCTAAAACAACATTTAAGACAATGACAAACATCAATGTCCAAAGTGGTGGAAAATCCACCTAGGCATATCAACCTGCGACCTCTGGGTTAACAGGCCAGAATGCTAACCCACCGCCACTGAGGCCAGCAAAGATCAGAAATGCTCTCATTCCAGCCTGAGTTAGAGGAAGAGCCAACTTTTCTTGAAGCCATTTCTGGGAATAATGCATATTTTTTTGCCTTTTTTTTGAAAGAGTATGCTAATGAACCCAATCAAAAAAGCTCAAGAAGAAATACTATTACTATATTTCCTGGCGCACACGACCAACTGAACCGAATGAAAATTGAATTGACGTTTTTTTCACCAAGTTACGCCAGAAACCATTTTATTGAAAATTGAATTGTTACATTAAAAAATTAGCAGCTACATATAAACATTTATTTGTCATAGAATCCCAGAAATTCATCATCACTGCTGCTAAATCATTTTCCCAGTTATTTTTACTTTCCTCAAACACAATGTCATCTTCAATTCCATGAAGCACATTGCTATTTCCAGTTTTGAAAAGACATTATGATAGTCTCACCTTTCACTTTCTGCCAGGACTTTTCAACCAATCACAGAAACAGGCCCTTCCATTCTTTGCGATGTCATGAGTTGGTGCCTTATAACCTATCCTACACATTCAAGTGATGTTTTTTGTGGTATAGTAGCACTGGTACATATGCACAGACTATCTCTTTTCACAAGTCTCTTACACCATGGTGTCTCAGAAAAAATGGCATATACCTTATACTTATATTCTCACTTCATTAAAAATCAGTTTATTTGAAATAGTAATCCTGTGCTCCCTGTGATGTACTCTCCAGCTCTTAACGTGTTCCTCAAGCTTTGGTCATTTAGGAGCACATGAGCATAAAGTTTTTTACTCTAAGTTTATCGGGAGAGATAAAATGTATTTGCAGATGGGTGACATCTGAGAGATTTATTGGTAGATTTTTTTGGAATGTACTTTCAAGGAATTATTAAAACTATGATATTTACTACTACCATCACCTACTAAACCGACCTTCGGGTTGATTACTGTGTTTATGGTTTTTTTTTATTTACTACTGGCCCCAAACAGTGATATTACTGAAATTTACAGTCAAGGAAACCATTTTTTATGCCTGATGCAGAAAAAAATACAAAGGTAATTTGAAAAGTTCTCACAATAGAATAGAAATAAATTACTTACCTAAGTGAAACTTTTATATTTTTCAATGCTCCCTGAACACTAATGTACTTGGTCCAACGGTCATCCTTCATCATCCATCATCGTGTCTTGATCCCATCTCGAAAATTAGATTCCTTCAGGCCTGGAAAATACCCATCTACTTCGGCTGTTAGTTCTTTGTTGAAAGAGAATCTATGTTCACTGAGGAAAATTTTGAGCTTGAGGAAGAGATGGAAATCTGATGGAGTCAAATCAGGTGAATAAGGCAGGTGTGGCAACAATTCCCATCTTAGTTCACATATTTTTGCCGTGGCATTGACACATCCATTGTCTTGATGAAAGATAACTTCTTCCTTGCAACACCAGGCCCTTTTTCATGTATCTTTTGCTGTAGCTGGCCCAGGAGGTTAGCATAGTATTGTCCTGTAATTGTTTGACCAATGGGAAGATAACCAATCGGAAGACTTCCCTTTTGCATCCTGGACAACTGAAGCCATCACCTTTCCAGCCAACCGTATTGCCTTTGCTTCCTTTGGTGGTGGTGAATCAACTTGATTCCACTGCTTTGACAGCTGTTTTTTCTTTGGGATACAGTAGTGGACCCACGTTTCATCTGTGGTCACAAACCGGTGCAGAAAATTGTGTTGGTTGCTTTTAAAATGGGTTAAAAATTAAAATGTAACAATTTCAGAGTGTAAAAATCATTCACCATGACCGGGATTCGAATCCGGATCCCTTAATGTCCAGCTGAGTGCTTTAGCCAGTTAAGCTATTGAGATGTCCTCGGAGCTGGGTTCGAATCATAGTCGAGATGAATGATTCTTACACTCTCAAATTGTTGCATTGCAATGCATATTAGCGGATGACTCCATCAAAAAGTTACTGCTACAGCATCTCCCATAGTTTCTTCGAATGGGTCAAAAATTGTTCACAAATTTCCATTCTGTTGCATTTGTGATCATGCATCAAGAGTGGTAGCACCCATCTAGCAGATAATTTTCTCAGATCCAATTCCACTGTAATATGCCCATTTAGATGATATTCCTAGTTTCAGCAATTTTTGCACTTTCAGTCGGCGATCCTCCATGATCATTTTATGCACTTTTGCAATAATTTCTAGGGTAGTGGCACATTTTTGCCAACCATTGTGCAGATAATCACCTAAGCCATCCCAACCAAACTTAAAACTCATTTTTCCACTAGGCAACAGTTGAATATGAAGGAGTAGAGTTCCCCCGAGTGTTCTGAAAGTTGGCATAGATTTCCTTGGCTTTCATACCTTTCTTTACGAAGTATTTAATCACTGCTCTATCTCTTTTTTCCATCTTCAAATATCACTACACAGGAACAACAACAGAGAGGCGGCCGTGCCACAGATTTCTTCCCATAGCACTGATGCATCACGTCTTTACTAATCAAGGATTACAATTACGATTACCTATTACAATGTAGGAATCTCATTGTGCTAGCATTGACATCTGTTGGTGATTCCGAGAACCTTTCAAACTACCCCCGTACTTAATAGTAAGTATTTTTCTGGCAAATTGGCTTGTACTTATAGGTCAAAGTTATTTCCGTTTACCCCTGGCCCATAATGTCCAGGCTGATTTTAGAGTGCATTTTTGAGCAAAATAAGTGCATTTAATGGGTTGGGAAATACGTAACATGTTTCTACTGTCTTGTGATGAATTTTCCAAGACAGCCACTCTTTAATGCAAGCCTGATATTAATTCAAAACGCCATTCAGTTTATTTAACACTAAGAAAAGGCAATAGGCATTTTATTTTGCCATTTATGGAGTTGTTTTACTTAAAACTGTAAGAGCTGTACTAATCCAGCCAGTTATTTTAAAAAGCAGTTAACTGATGCATTTCAAAATTTACTCTCATGATGCTTTTCCATTATTTGAGCATGTAGCATCATACAATAAATAATAAATCTGTAATCAATGTAAAAACAGATGTGCTGAAATATGAACAGAGATGTGCATTCACTCATCTTTATAAGGCTATAAGTAATCTAATAGAATCAATGTGACTCAGAGGTATATTAGCAAAAGAACAATATAAAATTTGAGGCAATGAGACTCAATCCTACATAAATAACGGAAGACAGCAGAAAATTTTAGCATAAAATGTTTAGCAAATAATTTATATAAAATTTGCTTAGCAAGAAGTTCCATTAACATGAAATGTTCAGGATCATCATGTCAATTAGTTTTGCTATTTTTATTTTCAAATCCTAAAAATGATTCCTTTTAATCACTATAAACATCTCCTATTAAATGTGGAACAGAAAGACAACTGCAGATACACATATCCAGGCACCATGATTATGAGAATGAGGTGAACAAATAAAGAGCCTCCACAAGAGCTCTTATATGAGGATGGTCTGAAAAGGTCTCGGCCTTGCTCCTAGATGGCATCACTACTTACATGATTTTTTTCTCTCACGTGAATAGACTGCACAACTGTGATTAGATGCTTTGTGAAATTCCAAGTCAATCCATCCCACAAAGGAATTTATAAAATCAGTTAGGTTTGCTCATTATCAAGCTTTACCTAGTACGTAGTCAGCCATGGGGCTACAAAACATTGCAGATGGCATCGGAAAGTCAGGAGATTGGGAGAAAATGTAAACAAAACAAAGCCTAGGTGATTTTTAAAAAGAGAGGAAAATAATTTAAATATTTAAAAGGAACCTTCAAACTAGACAATTTGACAGTACATCTATCATGAAATTGTTTTGGACCAAAACGATCAAAATAGAGGAGGGTAGTCTGGAACATATCCTACCTAGATGAAGTTTTCTCGGGTCTTCCACCGGGTCAGGGGTTCCACCCGGTGGAAGACCCGAGAAAACTTCATCCAGCAAATACGCCGGGAAAGCACCAGATCTTACTTCATATCCTACCTAGGCAATACTTCTTGGACCTGTACCTCAAAGCTGCAAGTTCATTTACAATTTTTGTGCAAGTAGTCTGAAAAGTTTGTGATCTTAAAAATGAATGTGGCATTTTTTCTTCAAATTTTATTTTATTTTTCAACATAATTTCCTTTCAAATCAATACACTTTTTCCAGCAATGCCTTAATTTTTTTAACCCTTCTAAATAGAAGGTAATGTCTTTCTCCCCTAAATAAGCATTTATGTATGTGATTACCTTCTCATCCAATGAAAACTGCTCCCCTCCAAGCATAACTTTAAGGCTAGGAAACAGCAAAGAGTCACTGGGGCCCAGGCCTCTGGGACACCGTGAGTGGTCAACCAATTCAATGTGCAATTCGTGAATTTTAGCAATGGCAAATGCCGAAGGGTGAGCAGGTGTGTTGTCCTGATGGAAAAGCACTTTCTTCCTCTTCAATTTAATCATTTTTAGAAATTTCTGCCTTCAGCTTGTGAAGTAACGATGAATAATATTTTCCCGTTATTGTTTTACCTTTTTGAAGATGAACACAATTCCATCCTATCCCGAAAAAAGTTGACACTACCTTCCTGGCCGACGGAACCATCTTTGCCTTTTTTGGAGCAGGTTCACCCGCTGTAAGCCACTGCTTAGACTGTTCTTTCATCTAAGGAGAGTAGTGGTGGATCCAGATTTTATCTAGCACAGTTATGAATCAATAAGGCAAAAAATCTGACTCGCTTCACTTAAACCACTCAGACCCGCAGGGCCTTGGAAATTCACAAATGATTTTATGTCAAAAGTAAGCAAATGTGGCACCCAATGCACGAATAGCTTACCCATCTCCAATCATTCAGTAATTATATGATAAATGCATACTTTTGATACTCCCATTCCCTCCGCTATCTCTCTAACATTAATTCGAAGGTCATCCAGTACCATTTAGTGACCTTTTTTCGATTTACCTCACGAACACTCATCATCTGCCAAGCTGGTAGGCCACGTTTAAGTTCAGCAGCTCAAAATTTCATGGCCGTAAATGATGCTGCAGAGTCCCAGTACACATCGCCCAACTCATCTTTGATTTACATAGGCCTTCCAGAAACAAATATTTAATGACAGCTTAATACTGAGTTTTTCCATTCATACAATAACTCTCACAACGATATGATACAGAGTAATGGATGTTAAAATACAAGCAAACGTGTTCATAGGCTAGTATTAGTAAACATACATTTTTATCCATTACAGTGAAAATACCCAAATCACTCGCTGGGTTACTTGTTTGGCGACTTGTCTATCCAGCAAATTTTGACCATGGTGCAAATTGATTCAACACTCCACATGTGTTTCATTGAAAAAATGAAACTGTAAATGGCAACTGGATCATGTATATTGAATATCTTAAACATAAATAATGCAGGCACTTACATGGTTCCTGTTCAATATGAAGGCACTTCAAACTGACAACCAGAATGGCTTCTAATAGTTTTATCGAAGGATTTAGTGGACAGCAGACACCTAAAAAAGAAAAGGGAACCACCATAAATCAATGCTGAATGAGGCAAAATGGACGTGCACCTCCAAGTACAAAAGTATTACCTCCTCCCATACTGCAGCCACCAACTATATGAAGAACCAACATTTGAAGTAGCAAATAACCTTTTCTGCAGATGACAGAAGATGAAAAAAATTCCTTGAAGGGCTCACTCTTCAACACTAAATTGGCACAGGAATTCCAAAACATGGCTGCAAATTTCACCACATCAACACAGGTTTCACTCCCAATTTGCACTTTTTCAAGAATTTCACCAACCACTGTGGCACCAGGTGGTGCCACCCCTCGGGCACTTTGGACAGGAGCCGTCGCCTCTACTCCATCCTCATTCACCAAACCACACCCATTACTCGAAATGGCCATGTACTCCTCAAAGAGATTACTTATGAGACTAGCCAATAATTTGTTCCCTGAATCTCCAACATAACCTGTTTTCAGCAGTGTGGCGGCTTTCCCAGAAAATACCTCAATTGTTTTGGTAAATATCATTAAGGAATGTGTTTCCTGTAAATAGGTACTGATCACAGACCTCAGCATTTTGGCATCCTCCAGCATCTTCTGTACACCAATTAGTATTATCTCTTCCCAAACATTGGAACATGACTGAGAAAACTCTGGGAAAAATATAAGATCCATGATGTGCTCCAGCCCAAGACCAGTGTCAAAGAATGCTAGTGTGAAGTCTGGGCACTTTCCGAGATAACAGGAGAACACAGCCAGGCAAGACAACAGGCGGAACTTGGCAACATCACACCGTGAAGTAAGATAATCCCCCTTGGCAGAGACAAATGTTGGGAAGATCACTATATCCAACAACTCACGGAGGACTTTGGGTGAGGCAATTGCAACCACGTGAAGCAAATGAACTAATGTTGATCGACAAAGTTTCAGGTCTTGGGACTCTATGAGCTGTTGGTAGAATCTCAATCTGAACCACTGAGAGCGATCATCTCCCAAACCAAAATTCTGGGATGTTGTCTGCGCCACCAGGGAGGGAAATGCAATACCAAGATCGCAAATGGATCCCCCCTCAGGAGTTGCAGCAGTGTGTCTCCAGTTCATGTTCCCGAGGGAGAGGAGGGATTGCGAGGAGGCATCTGTGAAGTTAAGGCAGCAGAGGTGAGTGGGGGGCGGGCCGAGGGAGGTGGCCAGGGAGGGGACACAACCCCATAACTGAGGGTACAATACCCTTTCCAATAGGGCAAAGCACACAATGTGCAGGGTCCTGCTGGACTCCTCTTGCCTCGTTAATAAAGTTCCTGAGACAGAATCCAGCAGTTGTAACGATGGGAAGCAACAACATGAGCCACACCCCAAAGCCACTTGTGCCACATGGGTCCTCAGGTCAACACAAATATCATCCCTAGCCAGCAGGCGCACCAGTTTGGCAAACAACAGTGAGGCAACACATGGCACCTGTGCGGCATGCTCCTTGCCAGATCTTGGTTCGGCCAATCCAGGAATCCCAAAGATGTCCGTCTTGTGATGATGCATAAGGTGGTGGTGGCTGGTGTTTGCCTTCTGGACCTGCCCCACGGATGGCCTATGACGGTGTGATTGTCTGCGCCTCAATGTCTGCTGCTGCTGCCCAAGGGCACCCTCTCTCAGTGCAACCACCAGGCGCACCTGCTTAACCCTCGATACGAGGGAGCCCACCTCCTCCACCACCCGGCACGCGAGAGGCAAGTCACCCCCTCTTTCCCTCCACTGCCCCTCTGGCCTCGACAGGTGCACCACCACCTGCTCCAAAAGGGACCCCGAAAGACTCTTCTCCAGGAGGCAGAACTTGTCCAGGAACACCTCCACAACTTCATCACCTCCTGGCTTGTGGGAGTCAAGCAGGGACTGAAGGAACAGAAAGACACAGTTCACCAAACCAAAGATGTACTCCTGGTTGGAGCCCTTGGAGTTATTCTTGACCCCAAGAGCCTCCTTGGTTGAATCCACCACAGCTGTTGCGTCATCATATGTCTTCAGCAGCTCATCCTCAAGTAGCCTAAGTACTGTGCAGAGTGTTCGGTCGTGGGCAATAGTTAGCAGTGCACCACACTTGAGGACCATGGAGAGTGCTGATTGCAGGAGGCAGCACATGTCTACTTTGAGGCAGGAAGCAACTTTTGCCTCCAAGATGGGCCCCGGTACATCCGCCCCAAACTGGAGGGTTCGCAGGTTCTCCAAGACAAATGCCAGGACTTGAAGTGCAATCTTCTCACTTTGGTCTGGTCGGCCATTGTTGCCCCTGTAGCCGTAGTCGCACAGTGTCTGCAGAAGCCTCATGGAAAGCACACAGAACTCCTGCACTGACACCTCACTCTCCAGTACAGTTTTCACATTGCCCAAGATATAATCACCTGGTACCTTGCAGTCCCTTGTGCTGGGCGTCTCCAGTTCACCTAAGTGGCCTGGGTTCCTCAGATCTGTGATTTTCAGGCAGGCCTCATCTTCACTTCTGACGATCGATGTGAAGTAATCAAAGTCCATGGGATTGAGGTGGATCTTGACAATGGTAGAGGCTTTCAGCCCCCCAACAGATGCTGCCTCCTCCAAGAATTCAGATTCACTCGTCGCGCTGCAGTCTGTGATGGATGTCTGCTGCAGCGGTGGTGGGTGTCCCATGGCCCCATGGTGAAGCCCCAATGGGTCTGACCCCTTGTCCGATGTGGCACTGTTAGATCCCTGCTTTCGACTGCCCCATTTACGCAAGGCCTTTGAGTGCAAATGGCAGCTGGGGCCCCTCAGACCACGGGCAAATACAAAAGGGTTCTCTCTTGGGGGCGACAAGCACTTATACCTCAAGCACACCGGGTACAATGAGATGAGTAAATTGGCAAGTTCTTCAGAGCAAGACAAACCCTGAAAAATAAGTGAAACTCTTGCATGTATTACTCTCCATAAAGAACTGTCCGATTAGAAAGAGATTTACCTTTCAGTTGCAAGAGTATAATAAATAAAAGTATTGCCAACCTTGACATCCAGAATATCCAAAATGACAAGACTCCGCCACCCTCGGCCTTTCATCAGATAGTTTTGAAGTGGTGATAAGTCCTCTCCATTTCCCGCAAATGAGCATATACGATGGACATCAGCAAACAGCTCACAACCAATTAAAGTGCAAATGTCACCACGCAAACTACCAAAGATATAACAGAAATACCACACTTATACTAATATTATTTTTTATCACACAAATTATAACTCAAAATACCTACCTCAAAAAGTATTTGAAAAATACCTACAATGAACAGTTCAATTTCACCATTAGTACAATAATAATTACATGGAAATCTATACAGCTATGAAATATATAGCTGAATTAAGATGTGCAATACATGAAATAGAATCTATATTCTCAATTTCATGTGCTTTTCAAATAGAGCCATTTCACCAGATACATGTGTGTGGTTTAGCAGAAGACATGGTTTCAAAGGATATAACCATTGCAAATTGTGGTAGTTTACTACATTGACTTTCTATTCAAATTACCTGTTTGTTTAGTGGTAGGTTTTTCTTGCAATTACATCAGTTTTATAAATATTTTTTACAACCTACAATGTATCTTATGAACGTTACATGTATTTTTGATTGAAAACAGTTGGAGATTGAGTCTTGCCAGAAACATACAACTGCCCTAAAGCATTTAAGCCAAATGTGTAACTTAGATAATTTAGGGATATACTTATTTAGGTCATTTTTGTATGTGGAATAAGGATTCAGGAATTAGTGATTTTGCTAGTGAAAATGGTGAATTTACAAGTGAGCAAGACCTTGGAAATCAGTTGAGCAAGAAAATGAGCAGAAGGGTAATCCTAAGCAATCCAAGAGTACAACAATTCAGTTGAGAGAGATTTCATTTTTAGAAGAATGAAAGCCCAGGGGTACAAGAAATTCAGAGGGACTTACCAAGGAGATACCAGGAGGTGAATTTGAACACCAAGAGGTCAAAGAGAGCAGAATTGCCACGAAATTGCGGGAGATACCACAAGAGTAACTTTTAATTAGAGCGGAACTTGTGCTATAAGAAGTCATTTCACACATCTTTTAAAAAGTTCCCTTCATTCAATAAAAAATTTATTGCGTGCAAATTGATAGGTCATTATACAAACTAGCACTGCAACCATATCATGAAACAAAATGTGGTTCATCAAATCTGAATGAGAGATGGTACACGTATTTAACAACCATTAAAAAAAGAGTACAGCAGTACCTTGACAGACAAGCACGTTCCATAGCTAATAATGATGAGCAAAAATATTTGAAAAAATTACTTTTTGCATAACAAATGACAAGGAGCAGTTGAACCCCAAAATGATTGTGCGCCTGCTACTTCAGTTTGTGTTTAGCACTTGTTCCGCAAGTATTTTAGTGTCACTAGTGATCAAACATTTTTCCAAACTTTATTGTTCAGACGTATCAAATAACATATCAAGCACAAATCAAATGAAACTTGGTCTTAGCAATCACAGATTCATGAGAAAGGAACTGAGATGGTCTGGACGACCAGAATTTTAAACAATGAAGTTTAAAAGCAATAAAGCCGAGTTTTGTTATCACTTCATAACCATGGATGATGCATGGATGCATCACTTCACACCTGAGACAAAGGAACAGTCAAACCAAAAGATTGAAAGGGGAGAGTTGGCTCCAAAGAAGGCAACGACGACAGTTCCATCTGCAGACAAGGACATGGCTTCACTTTTTTCGGATCCCTGTGGGATAATTTATTGATTATATTCAGAAAGGAAAAGCAATCAATACTTTGCATACTTATTGCAGAGTTTCAGAGATGAAGTTAAGAAACAGGAGCCTATGGTGAAAAAGAAATTTTTATTTCATCACAACAATGCACCACTTTACACACCCATTGGTCTAAATCAATGGGTCAAAGTTCCAATTACTTCCTCACATACCCTATTTGCTAGATTTATCCCTTTTAGATTATTTTCTGTTTCTAAACTTGAAACAAGAACTCTGTGATAAAAGATTTGCCAACAATGAAGAGAATCTGTGGTTGACGGCTATTTTGTGGAGCTTGACGAATCTTATTATAAACAGGGTATCAAAGTTATTGAAGATTGCTAAGAAAAGTGTACTAACCTAAAAAGAGACAAAGATATTTTTTCTCAAATATTCAATGTTTTCTTTGTTAGGTTGGGTATTTCTGAGACTGCCATCACACCCAGCTCCTTATCCTCAATCATAATTTTTTCTACTGCCTGCTGATACTCCTTCCTTGCCAGTGCCGTTAATTTCTCCAAATTCCATTTCCTAAACCATCTTCTTAGTTTTATCTTTTTGAATTGGATATTACATTTCATAATAACTAAATTTCCATCCAAGTCCCAATCCGCAACAAGGAAACAGTGAGCATTGATCAATTGATCACACTGTTCCTAAATCTTTACCTAAACATAATATATATCAAATCATACCTTCCTGAACACCTCAGCATTTTCCATATGTACCTAAACCAACACTTGGTCCAAACCATACGTTTCTTACGACTATCCCCTCTCTCTAGCAGAACTCTCCCCAAGGTCATATCTTGTTGCCAAGCCATGGTCCCTGCCTCACTCCCAATTCTCTCTTCGCCCACCACTCCTCCCTTGTCAATCCAGTTGATGCTTCTATAGTTCATTTCCTAACCCACCTCCCTTGCCTCATCTTTTTGAATCATGTGCCACAGTTCATAACTCCTAAATTGTGGTCAGAGTCCGCATCTGCTTCCATTTCCCTCTCCTGGTCCCTTTGTTATGAGAAATGATCCTTGCAAAGAGAGTTATTTTCCAGCATAATATTTTTGCTCGTTCTGTGAGATGCTCATTAAGCGAGGTTCCACTGATCAATAGATCTGATATTTCAATTGATAAACTATTTTGAATTTCATTTCCTATCGTGTCCATAAAAAAACGCCGAAAATATTTATGGTAGCTTTTCTGCTAGAGAAGGGTATACAAAAACGATACGATATATTTCCCCCTGAATTTAGACTATGACTCCACAAACTGAATGCAGTGGAAGAGTTGCCCAACTCATCATCCACCATTATCGAAATTGACTACAGAAGTATTTTTAACCTATTGTGTCATATTTACTAACTCATAATGCATCTAATGTTAACGGTAGATTATGGGTGTTTTGATGCATAATGTGTTCATGAGTAACACACAGAATCACAGCACAGGAAGAAGTTCATTTAAAAATGCCTGCTTGACAAATAGAACTCACCAAAAAGACAATATTTCCTCAATCTGCCTGCCTTCCTGTGATCCAGCCAGTACAGCTGCCAGGAAGACATCAAGCCATGCTGCTCTCTGTTTGTCGTGTAAGACGGAGAGAAAGAAAGAGAAACAATTGTGTGAGGATGTTTGAAATGCCAATCTGGGTCCTCTTTTTAAGAACTTGTGCCAAGAACTTAGTATAGTCAAAACTTCAGTTACACATACTAATATTAAAAAGCAAAAAGTGTGTGTTCCTTCCACAGTTATTCCTTAACTGCAGCTTTCACAGAAATCTACCTACTCCTTCAAGTGATAACACATGTTGAAATTGCTTTCCTTATCTGCACATGCAAGCCTCTTCAATTATCACTAAACATGATCATTTCCCTTGTATAGTAGTTTTCATTTAGAAGCATTATTCCCCTACGACGAGCTTCAAGGGACATTTTAAAAATCCCCACATACAATACTCCCATTGTCAGTGTAAATATAATTAAGTAAAGCATTACGTAAAGACTGCATTTTACTTGCCATCTGCTTTAACCGAGGGCAATCCTAAGCCAGATTCATAACATCATTTTAACATAATGAATAGCTGACAGTAGCACTTTTCCACTGGATAAAATTTATTTTACAAATGGGTTTCAATGTATTACATCATCATCAGATCCATGTTACTCATTATGTTCAATTTCCACCACATCATGCCTGAAACTACTCAGTTTGATCATTTTAACAATGACCTCTTCAAAGGTACAGATGCATTTTCCAAGGATTGGTTCACAGAACACTGAGATGCCGTAGCAAACAGAAAAATTTAGGATGGTCAGCTAATTTATAAGCATATGAAAACCGAAGTCCTACAAAATCTCATGAAATAGCAAGGCCACTACCATATTTCACTTAAATAGTAAAGTAAAAGGAAATAAACCAAACAAATGGAAGTCCATTAATTTTAGCAGTGTTTTGGAGGAAATGGGGAGAAGTTCCTTAGAGAGGAATGGATTTAAAAGAGGTAATGTATATTAGTGGATGACTCCGTCAAAAAGTTACTGTTCGTGTGTGCACAGATGGTGTTTGGGGGCTCCTTCGCCGGAAGTGCTGCCAATGGAGGGAGAATTATGGGATGGAGGTCTTCTTTAACTAATACAGCCAAACCTTACAGGCTTAGCCTTCACTAAGTGGATGTTTTCTGTATCCATCAAATGAAAGAGACAACATACTTTCCCAAAAAATTAGTTTTTAAATTCTGTAGAAAAGTACATTTTATGAATAGCCAGAGTAGGAAAAGTCTCTGCCCACTGAGCCTTTTTGTGTCATCTCTCTCTCTCACTTGTGCTCTTTTAATCATGTGCTGGCAATATTGCTACAGTATATTCCATGAATTTCTGGGTCACTGCCATGCTGTGTTTTTATTATTATTAGGTAATCTACCAGTGTAGGTAGGTTTTTGGATGGACAAAACTATCAAATAAATATTTTGTAACTCCAAACAAAACCCAATCCAGCAACCTACTCTACATCAGGTCCCTCTTCATCTCTGTGTACTTCTTTCCTCCCTTCATCCCGTCCAACATCCCTATCCTGTTCCTGCCCTTTCCTCGTTTGCCCAACATCCTCCCCTCTATTACCTTCTTCAACATCCCACTGCCGCTCAATACACCTTTCATCCATTTTCCGGCCTCCATAGGATTTCTCTCAACAAACCCCTCTCCTCACCCACCATCTCTAGTACTTCCTCATTTGTTTTCCTTTCGGTCCATTTCACCTTCTCCATTCTTCTACACACCCTCATTTCAAAAGCCTCCAATCCATGTGTATGCTCATGCTTCAGTGACCATGTCTCCGCACCGCACATAGCTACGCTCCATATCAAAGTTTTTAAGAGTTTTTTCTTAACCTCCCTAACCAACATCCCCATCACAAACTCCCTCCTCCTTGAGAAAGCCTCCTTGCCTAGTGCAATTCTTCGCATGTTCCTGGTACTTGCACTCATTTTTGTATGCATTAAAATTTCTGGTTATTTATCATTTTTTTATGTGGAATTTAAAACATGAAACCTGTGTCATCTGTGAAAGCCTTGAATTTGGTCATGTCTGTACCTGTTCTCCAAAAGGGGAAAAACATTCGGTTTCAATACGAGTCGGGCTTTTAATTAAATAAGTTAGCCCTTCCACCAGTCCCCATGGACTACAACCTTGACGTGGTGGAAGGGCTTGTGCATTCCAATGACCCCTAGAGCTATGATGTTGGGATCAATGATAATTGCTCATTTTCTAGGGCCAGGGAAATATATTGCAGAAAAGAGAGACAGCGAAGGGTGGAAATAATACTGAACCAAACGGTAAAGTAGCAGAGTAAACATAAGGGCGAGCAAGTTATATGGTATCTTTTTTGGTCAATTATAATCAAAAGTAAAAGCCGAATCAAGAAACTTGTTTATTGCTCTGGTCTATATCCCATCAAGCAACCACAGGGAGAAAAAAGTTTACAGGGCATGTGACCAATTGCAGCTGTTCCTGGAGTAAAACAATTTATAGTCATAGATTGTAAATATGACAGTAGGAAAAGGGAGAAACAGCAATGAATTAGAGGACTGTGGTTTAGGAACATGGATTGATCTTGGGAAGAAAGCAATCGAGTTTTGCAGGACAGAGGGCTTAATCATAATGAACATTTGGTTTAAACAACATATAAAAAAGATACACAGTGAATGTGCCCTGGGATTCAAATCTGTTAGACTATGTAATGGTAAAATATAATTAAATTTTGGATCCTAATCTCCATTTTTAGGCCAGATATGTATTTATTTTCAGCTACTATACCACACAGCCCAATTTTAATTTAAAGTGAATGAAATGATTAGTGCAAACTTTAGGTTCCCAATCATAGTACATATTGTAAAACATTACATTATCAATGTTTCATTATCCAAATGGTGGATTAGTGAAATATTGACCTAACTTCAACGCTTTACACTGTCAAATTAATAAACAATACTCGATGATACTTTATGCACTCTCCAGGCCCTAAGCCAAATTTCAAAATCAACCAATGCACCAGATTAATCCTGTATTTTCTTTCTAGAGAGCTAAAATATAAGTAAACTTAAACCAGTGGAGCACTTTGGTAATTTTATTTGTGATGCCACATAGGAGATAATCCTATTATTTTTCAATGTTGGGTACCACCGCACTGCTAGTCAATGGCTCCTTACAGCTTCAATATATCATTCCTTTTCACTCACACAAACAACGAGTAAGTCAGTTAAATTCTGACCTTAAAAGGGCTTCTCTCAAGTTGCTTTCGTTAACGGCGCTTAAAATTCTTTTACAATGGACATCCATTATAATACACCAGGTTACCCCTATTTAAATGGGTCTGCCGTCAGAACTTTTTCTCCCGGATTCTGTCATATACAGTGTCCTACCCTTTGCGGTATTTCACAGAAAAATCTTCGTTTACAAAAACAAATCTATACCTCACCACTGACACATAACTTTAACAGGTTTTTGGCAATGTTTTAAAAAGAGCGATTTCTTATGGCTCGTGAAAAATATAATTCTCCGGTGATTTTCGATAGAAAATACACGTGGCCACAACTTTTCTTCTCAAATGAAGTACGACAGAGAAAAATATTCATCAACCTTTTACGGTGTTACCCAATTGAAGGCAGTCATATTTTCAATAAACTACCTAAATATAAAAGTGAATAAGCTTCCAAAGCGGCCAGGAATCACGTCACAGCATTACAGTACTTTTCTAACCATAAAATCACGTGTAGTATTACATCCTTTCCATCATTTTGTCGAGTGCGCCATTTCCATATCAAGGTAAGTTAGCTTAACAGTAAAACAGTGGAACCAAATTCGCGTATAGGACATTATTAAACTTGCATATGAGTTGCAAATGCGTGCGTGAATGATTACAATTTGTATGACATACCTCTGGAGTAGAACTTTCAGCATGAATAAAGGATTCCCAAATCTCTTGTATATTTTCCACTGGAATCATTATGGTTATCTCCTTACAAAAGACAAGTGGACACTAATTCCCAAAACGAACATCTGTACAAAAAAAATCATTACACATGCATCTCTATCCAACCATATTCCAAAATAATAAAGCCATAGGAAAACAATGATTTAAATTATTTACGTCACAGCAGTCCACCGCATGCAACACCCTTAAGTGTTACTAAAAAATTTGCTTATGTAATGAACAACCACCACCAACGGAGAAAGTTGATAAAACTTGCCATTTAATATTTACAGAGCAATGGTGACGATCAACTGCATGATTTCCAAACTTGAATACGAAATCAAAGGCTCCATTTTCACGTGCAATGTAGCCGAATGTAATTTTATGGAATCGCCAGGAACATACCGAAAAGCCTTAGCCACAAACAGTTGGTAAGCACAAAGCATCAAAATTATACGCACAATCTAGGACAGTCACAACTAGCAACCACACTGAATATCCAGAATTTTTTTATGTATCCTAACCATGATACTTGAACTTTCTACGACTAATTAATAGTCTTCATAAAAAAACCTTACAGCGAAACGTCTACTGCTGATCAACATGAATCCGTGAGCGATTCATTCTGAAAAGCAACTCGCCGCGCGTGGTCATAACCGTTTTACCGACCTTACCATGCGCCTTCTATCCAGCCGCGCATTTCAAACTCTGTCAAAGTCTGAATACGTGTAATCAAGTTTTCATCAAGGCGTAGCGCAAAATTCTGATGACCATATCAAAGAATACAACTAATCTAACCATATATAGAATATCAATTCACCTAAAAATACCAGAAAGTAATTTTCGAAGCGTCTTGGCCCTTTTTATATGGGTATTACGGAAAAAGGGAAAGTGAGGCGTAGTCATTTAGGGATGTCAATAAAACAATCCATAGTCATGAGAAAACTAAAGGTAAATTTTAATAGTCAACAACTAAACTGGGAAAAAATGAAAACAGAAAATTATTGATTTTTTTAATGAGCGAACAATTAGCACTTTCAGTGATCGACTCTTACAAATTTACTCGACCATACGTACAGTGGATTTAATCTTGTGACACTGCTTTTATCTGTTTATATAACAGCTGAAAGTCTGTGATTTGAAATTTAATTGGTAACTGACTAATATTAGGCTCCAAAAAACGTGTACAGTTATTATCAAAGAGCATTCGCAAACAGAATCCTGGCATTGGCTCCATATAATTTCTGCACCAGGTGTATAATTTATCAGTAAAATTTATATCCGCTACCGATATCAGTTAGTACTTTAATAATAACATTTGCCACCACAAATTTGACAACTGTATAAGACATCATACCGACATAAAATGGCTATTTTCCGACGAGACATTTACCTAAATTTGACATGAAAGACATGCTTTTATAAAAATTATCGCCAAAATATATTTATTTCAGATAGTGTTAAAATGACGCAAAATTCTTCAGAGTACATCCTTTGGGCGTCAAACTACTTTTTCCAGCGGCTTTTCCTCAACTCGAAGGCACTCTGGTGGTCGGATCCCAGAAGATCCTTAGGTGTATGCATGCAAGCTTCTTTGATGGCGCTTAGGGTCCCGTAGTGGTGTTCTTCGAGGGAGATTTCACTTTTGGGAATAGAAAATAGTCTTCTGGTGCCAAGTCGAGACTGTTAGGGGGTTGAGAAATCGTCACGTTGCTGTTTTCTGTTGCATAGTTGGTTTTGCTACTGTTAGTCATAAGCTTCTTAGAAAGTTGGATGCATAGTGAATGAGTGATGCCTTACTTGATTGAATGAAAAGTTATTTGACCAACAGAGAAGTTGTAGTAAAAATTAATGCATCTAAAAGTAAATGTTTCTATTCATCATCATGTGTTCCCCAGGGATCCCATCTGGGTTCACTATTATTTAACTTATTAAAAATGATATTTTAATGGCATTAGACCCAATTCCTTTTCTTTAGTATGCTGAGGACTTAAAAATGTTTATAGCTCAAAAGATTGATGATCACTTAACTCTGCAAAACTACCTACGAGGGTCATCCGGAAAGTAGTACCCGTTCGTGAAATAAAGACACAAAAGTAAATATTAACAAACATAAAAAATTTTATTTGAAAGAGGATACTTTAAACTACTTCTCAACATAATCTCCAAGCAAAGTAAGGCATTTTTCATAACGTGTGACAAGTTTCTGTATTCCTGCTGCATAGTCCTTCGCCGCCAGCTCATTGAGATACAGGGTCACTTCTTCTTTAAGTTCTTCATCGCTGTCAAATCTTTTTCCTGCCAAAAAGTCTAAGCTTTGTAAAGAGATGAAAATCTGAAGGGGCCAAGTCCGGGCTATACGGTGGATGGTCGAAAGTTTCCCCATTTGAATTGCTGCAAAAGTTTTTGTGTAATCCCAGCTGCATGAGGCCTGGCATTGTCATGAACGAGAATGACACCAGTAGACAATAGACCTCGCCGCCGATTTTGTATTGCCCGCCGTAATTTCTTTAATGTTTCACAATACGCATTGGCATTAATAGTGTCTCCACGGGCCATAAAATCAATAAGCAATACACCTCGTAGATCCCAGAAAATGGTTGCCATGAGTTTCCTGGTGGACAGAACTGTCTTGAATTTTTTTTGGTTTGTTTGGTGAATGAGCATGATGCCACTCCATTGACTGTCGTTTACTCTCAGGTGATGCATAACAAACCCATGTTTCGTCACCAGTAATTATGCGAGTCAAGAAAGAGTCTCCTTCATCAGAATAACGTCCCAAAAACGTCAGTGCTGCAGCCATACGCTTGGTTTTGTGCTCATCTGTAAGCATGCGAGGGACCCATCTTGCACAAATTTTTGCATAATGCAGATGGTGTTTAACAATTTCATGAACAATTGTTCGAGAAACATTGGGAAAATGCTCACAGATGTCATCAATTGTGACGCGCCGATCGTTCCTCAAGAATTCGTCAACTGAGCTCACCAGTTGGTCTGTAATGACAGACGGTCTCCCCGAACGCTCATCGTCGTGTGTGTTCCCCCTCCCCATGTTGAAGTTGCGACACCACCGCCGAACAGACGACTCGTCCATTACATTGTCTCCATACACCTCCTTTAATTGGCGATGAATATCACATGGGCGAACGTTTCTTGCATTGAGGAATTTAATCACTGCCCTCACTTCACAACTGGCGGCGTTCTCAATTTTTTTAAACATTGTAAACAATCACAGAAACAACACAGGCAATGCTAGCGTCACGCAACTTGGCTCAGAGAAGGCAGACAAGCCACTGAAGCTATCTGACCTCGTCCAGCGGCTACTCGCGTCGTCAGCACTTCATGCGGCACGAACGGGTACTACTTTCCGGATGACCCTCGTATATAGGCTTAAAAACTGGTGTGAGCATAACTATCTAACTTTTAATGTAAAAAAATGCTATTCTGTAACATTCAGCTGAAAAAGGAATCCACAGCATTATGAATATAAACTGAGCAATTACCCTATGGTCCTATAACAACTATAAAAGACCACAGAGTTATATCTGACTCACAGTTAACAGTCCATCAAAATTATAAATATGTTCAACCTAAAGCACACAAATCGCTTGGATTTATCTTCTGATATTGTAAAAACTTTAATCATATAGAGCCGTTCAAAGTTCTATTCATCTCATTATTCATATATTCTCCCCAAGGTTTTTGAGGATGAATTTGAGGGACTGGATGCCAGGGAAGTAGGTGGCACATATTGAGAGAGGGTGGGAGTCTGTGGTTGAGGGAGGATTGGGGGTGTAGGAATGTTTAAAGATTTTTTTGTGAAGGAGAGAATCTGGGTATCCCTATTGCAGGAGGGAGTGTTGAAGGTTGTTGAGGTATTTGTTGAGGGATTCAGGATGGTTGCAAATGCGGTGCCCACGGATAGAGAGGGAATAAGGGAGGGAGCGTTTGGTGTGGTAGGTGTACGATAGAGAACTTAGGCCAACAAGGTTAGTCATAGAAAAGGAACATGGCATAGAAGGAGATAGCTTGTAGATATGGTGGTGAATAGAAATACTGTAGTTATACCCAAATATTATTAATGCAATGCCAAATTATCTGCATGATTAAAGACTTACGGTGAGATTTGTAAAAAAATTAAGAAGTATTAAATTCTGTAATTATACCCAAACATTATTAATGCTTTGCCAAATTATCTGCATGATTAAAGACTTGTGGTGAGATTTAAAAAAAAATTAAGATGTATTTCTTGGAAAAGTAAGCCTCGATGACATCAATATATTTATGTATTTAACATAAATAATAATAGCATATTTGAATATAATGTAAAATTGTTGCCTAAGTCAAAAGTTTAGAATTTAAATATATCAGTCTTTGTGAAGAAGGAAGAAATTAGTACCACATAAAGAGCCACTATCTGGCTCAGTAGGACTTATAACTTAACCAATAGTGTTTGTGGGTGGAATGCATAATCTCTTTGTCAGGAGTTTTCTAATAAAGACCAGTTCTTATAGATTAAAATGCAAATATATTTGCTCTTACAATCCATAAATTTTATCCTAGGTCATCTTCTTTCCGTAATGCTTCTAATCTTTCCCATTTAGGTTTACTTGCAATCTTAATGCCTTATCAGGTGTCCTTCTCACCTATTGTTTCTACTTTGGTCAACTTGTACCCTTTCCTCACTCTAGTGAGAAATTCTTTATTGCTTGTTAACCTAAAGTATCAAAAACTTAGAGAAACATTCAAGCAATGAAATTTCCTGTCCTTTTCTAGGATGGCTCAGCTTTTAACTTAATACAATACTACAATTAGAATATAGGCTTATATGAAATATTTCAAATTAAATATCTAATAAAGTGCCAGACAGGCTGGTTTATTGTTTTCTGTTGCTTTTGTCATTTGATACTTTCATGTCACTCATTCCAGAACTTCTTCAATGCTTGTTAGTCCAGGTTATTTTCAATAAGCACCAGCACATTGAGAAATTTGAATTTTCCCTTTGGCTTTTTAGAGGATGGCCAAGCTTTCTACACTGTACAATGTGACAATCTAGGAATAGGTTGACAAACACTGTTTCATGCCTGTCTTGATTCCATCACATTTTGACAGTCTATTTTTGACATTAAGTGCTAGTTTGGTCCTATCTTCTGTCGCCTGTTTTAGATCTGATCCTGGTGCTTTAGTGTACTTTTACTCCTAGGGCTTGGTCAAATTATGTTATGCTTATGATTTGTGTAATTTCTTCATTTGGAACTGCTTTTTCTTCTTCCAGGGTATCATTTCCTAATTGTCCTGTTTACAAATCCTGAATACAATTGTTCTGCATATATTTCTTCCTTATACAATTTGTTCCATCTTGATGCAAAATTCTCTTTACAAATTATTACTTCTTCAATTTTCTTTCTCAAAGTTTTGTGATGTTGTGAATATCCTCTGGAACCATTGTTTAAGATCTAACCTATGCCTTAAATTGGAAATCTGCTTTTGAGATTTCCTTTCCTATACTCAAAAAACCTGTTTATTAAAATCTATCAAAATACATGTTCAAAATCCTGTCCCTTTCTCTTATATAAAACATAAAATTATTTATTTATGCTTTCAATATTGATAAAAAGTGTACCATTAAATTTCCTGTCATCCTCTGATGCTGACACAAAGTTTGCGATGGACAGAGAAATGAATAATGAGGGTGTTTAATTATATTTCATGGACCAGCATTAGTTGCTTTCTTCTTTGATTCACAGAGATCAGCAGACCATTGTGTCAGTAGAGAAGCTTGAATAACACAACCTATTTTCTCCTGAGAAATTCTTTTAGGTGAAATTCTTATGATAAACCATAAAAGTGACAACTGATACTGGAGGATGATGATTCACTTTACCTCATTTGGTTCTAAACGAATGATAGCATATACTACCTTGAACAAAAAGTTCCCGGAATAACCACCGTGTGGCGCTCCCATCGTTCCGATTTGAGTTCTGTTTTTTTTTGTTAAATTGGTACATCTGTTGTTGATATTCCCTTTAAATCTTAGTGTCATATCTTGACATTTGCAAAAGTTACGTAGCCAAGAGTACATCTATCTCTGTGTGTGTTGGCGATTTTTTACAATTGCAGAAATGGATTTAAATTTGCAACAACGAACTTGTATTAAATTTTGCGTAAAAAACGGATTTAATGGCGCACGGACGTTGTAAATCTTGGAAAAGTGTTTCGGCAACGATTCTCTAAAAAAAAACGGTCGTTTACCAGTGGCACGAGCGGTTCAGAAGTGGTCGTGAGTCAATCGAAGATGATGAACGCAGTGGCAGACCATCGACATCGAAAGTCGGTGAAAAAATTGATAAAGTAAAAGAAATGTTGGTCAATAACCGCAAATTAACCATCAGAGAAATAGCGGAGGACTTGAACATTGCCTATGGATCCGCCCAAGACATTGTGGTTAATCATTTGGGTTTCCGTCGTGTAGCAGCAAAGTTGGTGCCAAAAGACCTCAATTTCATGCAAAAAAGAGACCGTGTTGACGTCGCAAAAGACATGATTTGCGAGGCTGAATCCGATCCCACATTCATCAAAAGGATCATTACTGGAGACGAGACGTGGGTTTATGAGTACGACACGCAATCCAGACATCAGGCAAGTGAATGGCGTTCACCAAATGAGCCGAGACCAAGAAAACCACGTCGTTTTCAGTCAAAAAAGAAGGCAATGCTGACGGTTTTCATGGATTACAACGGTGTAGTGCATCATGAATTTTTGCCAGAAGGCCAGACAGTAAACAAAGAGTATTATTTGGGCGTTATGAGACGTTTGCGTGAAGCAATTCGCCGAAAGAGACCAGAAATCGTCGCACAGTGCTATCATTATTCGTAATTTTTTGACAAAAAATGCAACAAATACCATCCAACAGCCACCGAATTCACCTGATTTGGCTCCCTGTGACTTCTTTCTGTTCAATCGAGTTAAAAAACCATTACGGGGAACGCGTTTTAGCAGCCGAGAGGAAGTAATGGAAAAATCGCAGGAAGCACTGATGGACATACCGAAAACCGAATATAAAAAATGTTTCGAGGATTGGATCAAGCGCTGGCATAAGTGTGTTGCAGTCGATGGGGATTACTTTGAAGGGGACAATATAGATTTAGATGAATAAACTTGTATTTTTAATTTTCTGAATAAATTCCGCGAACTTTTTGATCAAGGTAGTATATAAGTTTTATATATATATATATATATATATATATATATATATATATATATATATATATATATATATATATATATATATATATATATATATATATATATATATATATATATATATATATATATATATATATATATATATATATATATATATATATATATATATATATATAAACCATAAACACAGTAATCAACCCGAAGGTCGGTTTAGTAGGTGATGGTAGAGCTCACCCATGTACCAAGCCCAACGGCGTGTGAATATTCACACATCAGGGTAGGGGGGCCAGTTCCTTTCCCTGTACCGGTTATGGTTTCCCAGGAAGATCTGGTACCCGAAAAAAAAAATATATATATATATAACTTTTGGACGGCACAATAGAACACAGAATAAAGAATAAAACAGATAACACGTAAAAGGACACTCACACTGTAGATGATTTGAGCTTTTGGCCTACTCCAGACATCAAAGCCACTAATCATCAACAATATTTACACTATACTAGTAGTCATCTTTCTCACACCAAATGCTCAATTCCCAACTCTCTCTCTATCCGCGGACATCTGATTTGCAACACCACAGCTACCCTCAACAAATACCTCCACAATCTACACCATGCACCCCACAAACGCGGTTACCCAGAAAAGCTCCTACAGGATAAAATCTACCGCTCCACCCGACCACACACACCACAGAATAACAACCCCACATGTGACGCTGGACTCAACCTTTGCACAACCTATTTCCCCGGATCCCACAGACTGAAAACCCTTCTCCAAGAACTTTATCCTATATTACATGACAATGACGCGACCACATCCTTATTGCCCCAATGCCCCTTTGTCACTTACAGACGACCAGCCAATCTCAGAAACCTTCTGAGATCCACCAACCCTTTGGCACCCCGCCCTGACAAATTTCCACATATTTCCCCTACCTGCAATCGCTGTAAAACATGTCTGCTGATCAGATCTGCTCCCCTCTCCCCACATCCCCTCATTGTCCCTTCACCCCGTTCCCACGCTAATTGCCTCTCAAAAAATATTATCTATCTTTTGTCGTGCAAGCAATGCACCTCATTCTACATAGGCGAATGCATTACCCCCTTATCCATCCGAATGAACAATCACTGCTACTCCTGTAATTCTGCTTCACTCTCTTCTCTTCCTATCCCTTTACACGCAAGTTCACACAACCTATCATTCGACGAATGCTTTTCCCTAACAGTTCTAGAATCCCTACCCGATTCAGCCACCAACATAGAAGTGAGAACTCGCGAATCCGCGTACATCCAATATTTCCGATCCTTTAAAATTCCCACCCTTAACTGCCATCTTTAATTTCCTTCCCAACAGTCCCTAAACCTTCCGCCCCCCCTCCCCTCCCCAGGCACTCTTCCCTCAAAACGTCTCAGTCTGACCTGAAGAAGGCCTTGGAGTAGGCCGAAAGTTCAAATCGTCTACAGTGTGAGTGTCCTTTTACGTGTTATTTGTTTTATTCTTTATTCTGTGTTCTATTGTGCCGTCCAAAAGTTATATTGCTCTCGTGAGTACTTCTGCATCATCGATAGATATATATATATATATATATATTCATTCAGTATTTTCAATCCTAGGATTGATTTATTGCAGTCACATTTGGAATGCAAGGCTGCATATTCTAAGGAGAATAATGTGGTGGTTTCCCGTAACATATATACACACACACATGCACACACAGAGATGGGCGATATCTATACACGTTCAAGATAACTATAAAGCCCTGGGTGCGCGTTATCGATGGGAAAATACAGTAGTTTGATCTTAAGATACCTCAATAGTCCGGAGTTATTGATGAAAAATCAGCACAGCTTCCAAAAGGGTAGATTCTGAGAGACACAACTTGCACTTTTTGTCATATTTTCCTACTTTGGCAGAGAGTAATGTACCAATGGATGCGGTTTTTCTAGATTTTAAAATGCCTTTGACAAAGTACCTCAAGGTAAACTACTCAGAAAGCTAGAAGCATATGGCATAGATAAAAATATCCTGGGTTCGATTAAAGACTTTTTGAATGGTCGGGCACAAAGGATAGTCATAGATGGAATTAGCTCCAATGCAGTTAAGTCACTTCGAGTGTTCCCTAGGAAAGTATTATCGATAAATAAAACAGTTTCTGGCGTAACTTGGTGGAAAATCTTCATACTGATTTTTTATAATCAAACCACTTTACTTTTCCACATAAACTTTTTAATTTTTACAACCCAGGTTTCGTTATAGCATAACATCATCAGGTAAAAATGACTGACTGATGCTTAAGTATTGCGCCGTTTGGCGCATTTTATACCAATACTCAGCTATGCTGATAAACGGTTGTGTGATATAGGTGGCTTAAGGGCGAAATTAAGCTAACGAATATACTATTTGGTGATTATTAGGATTCATTTAGACTTGTTTTGGCACGTTTGTATTTAAAATGGGGATTATCAGAATAGTCCCATAAAGGTTCTATGAGAGGGTTACCAGTATTTCCTATTGCCTGCTGAAATGACAGGGCTAGGTCTCTTAGATAGGTTGGTAGGTTTGGTATTTTGAGGTCCTTGTGAATGTCTGAGTTTCGGACGAACCAAAGGGCGTTAGTAAGAGTTCGCAAGATTTTATTTTGAAAGCATGTCAGTTTGTTCAGCTTTTTTGCAGCTACTGATCCCCAGGCTGGATAACCGTAGGTTAAGATAGGTCATATCATGGATTTGAACAGAAGTACCTTAGTAAGAAGATGGAGGGGACCCGTGCGCTTTATGAGGGGATAGATTGAGAAAAAGGCCGCTTTGGCCTTGTTAAGTGCATATTGGGTGTGTGCTTGCTAAGTGAGTTTCTTGTCCAGTTGTACACCAAGAAATTTGGCAGATGATGCCTGGAGGATCTTTTCCTTGCCGTAGTAAATGGGGGTGTTGTTAGGTTTCTACCATTTTCTGGCGTAATTGACGTTGATGCATTTTGTTGGGTTTAAGTTAAGTTTCCACTCGCTCATCCAGTTTTCTATGCTGTCTAAGTGTTCTTGGATATTTTCTGCAGCATGATTTGGGTTGAAGGAAGTTGATGCTATAGCAATGTCATCCGCATAGAGGTAGCTTTCAGTTTTTGGGTGTGAGGGGAGATTGTTAATGAAAAAGTTAAAAAGAACGGGTGATAGAATGGCCCCTTGAGGGATGCCTGCTGTGATGAATCGGGTAGTTGATCTAGCATTGTTAACAGCTACAAAGAACGTGCGGTTAGTAAGAAAAGAGTGGATGATCTTAGTTAGATATATTGATATATCAGTTTTGAGCAGTTTATATATCAGGCCAGCATGCCAGACCTTGTCAAAGGCTCTTTGGAGATCAAGGAAGGCTACTTGGGTGTGCTTGTGAATTTTGAAGCCGAAAGTGATCTGTTCAACCAATCTTGTAATTTGGTGGGTCGTGGAATGGTGAAGACGGAAACCAGTTTGTTCAGGTCTGATCAGGTCTAAGGCCGAGATTTCTTCTTGCAGCCTGTTTAAAATACATTTTTCTAGGAGTTTTCCCATGCAGGGGAGCAGGCTAATGGGTCTGTAGTTAAGGATATCAGAAGGGTTTTTATCAGGTTTTGGAAAGAGGATAATTTTGGCCGTTTTCCACGCCTTTGGGAAGTACGATTGGGTAAGGCAGGCATTAAGGATGGAAAGTAGGTGTTGGATGAAAGATTTAAGAAGCTTTTTGAGCTGATTGTAGGAGATTTGATCGGGGCCGGGTGATGACTTGGTTTTGGAGTGGGAGATTATAGAAAAAAGTTCTTGAGGTATGATTTCTGGGAATGGGGGGAGGGGGCAAAGGGAAAGGTTATAAACTCTGTTTGAGGCTTCTGAGTCCAACAATGACGTTTTATCATTTTTAAAAATGCATTCAAGGGAGTCGGCAAAGGCATTTGCTTTGTCGCTGTCATCGTATAGTGCTCTCCCATTATGTGGTATTGGCGGGGTGGGTGGCTTTCTCCTGCGTAAGCTGCGGGCTAGGATCCATACTGAGTGGTCCTCATGCGAGAGCGAGCTTATTTTGTCATGCCAAGTTTTTTCTCTATGTGTTCTAATTTGGGATATTACCAGGTTTCGGAGTGCACAGAAGCAGTTTTTATCTTGGCGGAGATGAGTGCGTTGCCATAGGGTTCTGGATCAGGTAAAAATATGACTAAACTATGACTAAATGCTTAAGTACTGCACCGTTTGGTGCATTTTATACCGATACCCAGCTATGCTGATAAACAGTTGTGTGATATAAGTGGCTTAAGGGCGAAATTAAGCTAACGAGTATACTATTTGGTGATTATTAGGATTCATTTAGACTTGCTTTTGCACGTTTGTATTTAAAATGGGGATTATCAGAATAGTCCCATAAAGATTCTATGAGAGGGTTACCAGTATTTTTTATTGCTTGCTGAAATGACAGGGCTAGGTCTCTTAGATAGGTTGGTAGGTTTGGTATTTTGAGGTCCTTGTGAATGTCTGAGTTTCGGACAAACCAAGGGGCGTTAGTAAGAGTTCGCAAGATTTTATTTTGAAAGCGTGTCAGTTTGTTCAGGTTTTTTTGCAGCTACTGACCCCCAGGCTGGATAACCGTAGGTTAAGACAGGTCGTATCATGGATCTGAACAGAAGCACCTTAGTAAGAAGACGGAGGCGCACGAGTCCCCTCCGTCTTCTTACTAAGGCACCTCTGCTCAAATCCATGACACGACCTATCCCAACCCACAGTTATCCAGCCTAATGACTGACTAACTGACTGATGCTTAAGTACTGCGCCGTTTGGCGCATTTTATACCGATACCCAGCTATGCTGATAAACGGCTGTGTGATATAAGTGGCTTAAGGGCGAAATTAAGCTAACGAATATACTATTTGGTGATTATTAGGATTCATTTAGACTTGTTTTTGCACGTTTGTATTTAAAATGGGGATTATCAGAATAGTCCCATAAAGGTTCTATGAGAGGGTTACCAGTATTTCCTATTGCTTGCTGAAATGACAGGGCTAGGTCTCTTAGATAGGTTGGTAGGTTTGGTATTTTGAGGTCCTTGTGAATGTCTGAGTTTCGGACGAACCAAGGGGCGTTAGTAAGAGTTCGCAAGATTTTATTTTGAAAGCGTGTCAGTTTGTTCAGGTTTTTTGCAGCTACTGATCCCCAGGCTGGATAACCATAGGTTAAGATAGGTCGTATCATGGATTTGAACAGAAGTACCTTAGTAAGAAGACGGAGGGGACTCGTGCGCTTTATGAGGGGATAGATTGAGAAAAAGGCCGCTTTGGCCTTGTTAAGTGCATATTGGGTGTGTGCTTGCCAAGTGAGTTTCTGGTCCAGTTGTACACCAAGAAATTTGGAAGATGATGCCTGGGGGATCTTTTCCTTGCCGTAGTAAATGGGGGTGTTGTTAGGTTTCTTCCATTTTCTGGCGTAATTGATGCTGATGCATTTTGTTGGGTTTAAGGTAAGTTTCCACTCGATCATCCAGTTTTCTATGCTGTCTAAGTGTTCTTGGATATTTTCTGCAGCATGATTTGGGTTGAAGGAAGTTGATGCTATAGCGGTGTCATCCGCATAGAGGTAGCTTTCAGTTTTTGGGTGTGAGGAGAGATCGTTAATGAAAAAGTTAAAAAGAACGGGTGATAGAATGGCTCCTTGAGGGATGCCTGCTGTGATGGATCGGGTAGTTGATCTGGCATTGTTAACAGCTACAAAGAACGTGCGGTTAGTAAGAAAAGAGTGGATGATCTTAGTTAGATACAAGAATGGATTGGTTGAGCTATGAAGAGGGGGGCTAAAAGTCTATGGTTTGAGGCGGAGAAGGAAGGTTGGTAATATTGACAAATTAGCAATAATTGGATAATTAGAATAGATAAAAACCAATTAGATAATTAGCAGGCTGGAAGGATATGGTCAATACAATATTGCAAAAAGTCCACCTGGCATCAGATTAGTTGGCAGAGGATTAAGGAAATGATTTTTATGAACTGGGAGAACGGCACTTAGTAATTGGTTAGGTGACTCAGTAACGGGCTGGGAGTAGTACCTTGTTGAAAAAGTCTCTTTTGGCTTCAGGTGAGCTGGCAGGGGGTGAGGGAAAAAACAATAACGGGGAATGTGAAGGGTAAAGAAAATCGTTGGTCAAAACATCTTCCCCGTAATTCGTGTGTTGAAGGATTTCTAATTGCTCCAGCGCATCAAGACGGTGGAGCAAAGTGTAGAAATTCGGGAGTGAAATCGCTGGTGTGGCCACAATCTCTCACGTGCTTGGCGAAGAGTAATACGGAGATGTTATTTTTAAAGCAAGCTCGGTGCTTGTTTATTCTTGTTTCAAATCTCCTCCCCGTCTGGCCTATGTATATCCGGTTGCAGTCTTTGCAGCGGAGTTTGTATACTCCACTTTTGTGTAGTGGTTCAATGTGGTCTTTCGTGTGGCATAACATGTTGCTTGAATTAGTTTTATTGTAAAAGGCCGGTCTAACTTTTTTTCCTTTGGAAGAATCCTTTGTACTTTTAACGATAAGTGACCAAGAAAAGGGAATTTCCGCCACTTTGGCTGGTTTTCTGTATATGTGGGTGAACTATATATGGATAACTTTGCTAAACCGGATAGTTTCTAACGGTAAAGGGTATCAATTAAATCTTCTCTATACCCATTGTTCACTGCAATTTTTTTAATGATCTTTAGTTCTTTAAGAGTGTTTTCTTTGGACAAGGGGATAGAACATATTCTTGTGTATCATGGCGTGAAAGGCCGATAATTTTTGAGCGAAATAGTGCCTTGAATTATAGTGTATGACATGGTCTGTATAACACTGTTTTCTGAAAATAGAAAAATTAAAACTATTTTTTTTAATTGTAATATTCAAGTCCAGAAAGTTGAGGGATCCATCCACTTCTAATTCCTTGGTAAAATTTATATGTTGGTCTCTGGAATTGTCTCTGGAATGACAAAGACTCTGTAATTGCCATTAAGATACGTTTATATGCCGATTATTATTTATTTTATTGAAAATATACCCTGCAAGCCACCGCTAGGGTGTGTGGCAGGGGGTGAATAGCCATCAGAATATTTTTACCCAAACACGACCCTACTGCAGTCGAACAATTACAGAGATATTCGTTTTCTGGAGATAAAGTTTCTTTATCGCATGACCTTAATTCACTAGTAAGATACGTTTATTTGCCGAAGATGGAGTGTTTTACCGTGATATCCGTGATCCTGAGGACACAGCAGCTTTGTCAGATGACCTTAATGCTATACAACGCTGGTGCGACATCTTGGCAATTAGAATTAAACTTAAAAAATGCGTAGTCATAAATATCTGGAAACAGAGCAATTCCCTACCGAACGCTTACCGCATCGGAAAAACCAAAATGAAATGTGTGCACTCAATTAAATACCTAGGCGTTACCCTCACTCACGACCTCTCTCGAGTGAAACACATGCGGGAAATATGTCGACAAGCTAACAGAAAATTAGGACAGAAAAGAAGAGAATAGAGTTCTTGGAGAATTGTGCCTAGTTGTTTCTCTTTCCTGAAGTACATCCAAAATAAGACAAAAGGACCCTTGCTAAAGAAAAACCCAAGGATGGGCGGGTCAAGCAAATGCTTACACCGAATATCTCTTGAACAAGCGTGTTTAGGATGATGAAAAATTATAATTACCTTTTCATAGAAATGGGAGCCTCCTGGATTTTCCCCTGCTGCTTACAGTGGCGCGCAATTTCCAAAATTTTCCACAGTGTGACGATCCCATTTAGCAGTCTCGAGAGAGTTCTTGTCCCTAGCAAGCCCACGGCCCGTCGTGGATACTAAGCGGAGGTGCGTTCACTACCGATCGGTGCTAGGGCCTCCGGCGAACTCAATTCGACCGCTCGCGACGCAATATTTGATATTTAAGTACCACGCAAGCCACCACTAGGGTGTGTGGTAGGGGGTGAATACACGCCAGACTAATTGGGACCCGAATATGACCCTACCGCGGTCGGACAGGGTTATTCTGATCCCTTATCATTCATGGAAAAAATGATACCTTAAAACTATCTGTTCTACCCTTTATCTTCCTAATTTCATTGATATGATCCGTACTACCGAAGTACAATGGGGGTAATAATACATTTTCATCATTACTGCTAAAGACTCCTTGTAATTTATGCAAGAGATTCAATCTGTAATTTAACCTTCGATCCGTGAGTGATTCCCTACCTAGCTGCTCTAATATTTTGGATAAATACACTACTCAGTTTGTCATGACAGTATTTCACAAATCTAGCTTCTCTACGTCGCACGCGATCCAATTCGGCAATTATTCCAACTTCGTGATGATCCCATATACTTTCAGCATATTGTAAATGAGGCCGAACCAACGACAGATAACATTTCTCTTTGACCTTTTCATTACATTTATCAAGTACTCTTCTATTAATTCCTAATTATTTGTCGGCTTGTCCACATATTCCCCGCATGTGTTTCACCCAGGAGAGGTCGTGAGTGAGGGTAACGTCAAAGTATTTAATTGAGTCTACGCATTCCATTCGGTGTTCCCGACGCAGTAAGCGCTCGGGAGGGAATTGCTCTTTTTCCAAAAATGTATCACTACGTACTTTTCAAATTCTAATTGCCATGTTTACCTCCAGCTTTGTATAGCATTTAGGTGATCAGCAATAGCTTCTGAACCCTCAGAAATACGGATATCTCTGCAAACCACTGCGATGCTGGCAAATAAACATATCTTACTATTAACCATGCAGGTAATTTAATTAACGTTAATAGGTCAAAGTATGTGTTTCACCCAGGAGAGGTCGTGCGTGAGGCATATCGAAGTTCACAAAGGTAGGGTGAGATTGGTTCGTCTGCTGTTAGGGAAGGTTCACCTCATTGAAAGAGAGTAAAAAGACAACCATTTCAGAGAGTAAAAATCATTCGCCTTGACCGAGATTCGAACCCGGATCCCCCGATATCCGGCCGAGTGCTTTAACCACTTAAGCTACCGAGACGTCCTCTTACACTCTGAAATTTTGGGGGCTTTAAAGGAACAAGATGTTATGACGAAATACCGTGCATACAATGTCACAGGCATTCGTAGTCGTGTGGCGCATCGCGTAGTAGTACCACCATATGGTGAATAAATTTTACCAGCTCATTTTAACATAGAAAGAGAATGACGTGGATGAAGAAATCCTAGGTCTCCGCACACTTGATGGCGAAGTAGAAAGAAAATTTATTTAGTTTGTTAATTTTACTTAGGAAATTAATATTATCTTTGCTTTCGACAGAAATGAACTTTATTCGTCGACTAGTTTCGTTTACACTGTAACATCCTTAGGACTAGTCCTGAGTCCTAGTCATCCTCCACTAGTCCTGAGGATGTTACAGTGTAAACGAAACTAGTCGACGAATAAAATTCATTCCTGTAGAAAGGGAAAGATAATATTAATTTTCTAAGTTAAAAATGGAATTCTACAAAGTTAAGGCCTCAACCATTCAGTGCAGTTTGTTAAGTAGTTATTCAAATGACTCCGACCATTTTAAAGATTCCTCGAACACCCTCCCCCTAATTATAAGACACAAGTTTCATTTGTATTACATTTTTACTCCTTTTGATACAGGTTGGTACGGTCATTGAACTTTCCCCCTTGTGCCGCTAGCTTCAGCACAATATGAATAATTTGAGGTTGAGGATCCGAGCCATCAGATTGCCACAATTCCCACCGTGCCTCCATACCGGCGGCGGGTGCACCTGCGCCACAGAGAGAGAACCGTCGTCGAGTGCAAATGCACCAGACTCAGCGGCAACCTCTGGTGCGCGCGCACCCGACGTTCGCGACCCTTGCGGGAGATTGTACTGCTGGCGTACACTTGCACCTGGCCGCCATTGCCCCCCCCTTTCCCCTTCCCCGCTCGTGTGAGTCAAACTCTCATTTTTCACCCTTTCCGTAGAGATCGCTGATTCAAGAGGAAAGACTACGAAACATTTGTTTGTCAGAAATTACATTTTACGTTTTGGTTCGATTCCCGAGCGGATTCCAATGGCATTGGATTTAAAAATATTGCTAATAAATGTATGTGCTAGGAATTAAAAGGTACTATCAATTGTGTGTGTGGATGTTTTGGTAAATTTGTTTCTACGAATGTGTGCACTGCTGTGGATTGGGGTTTGCATGTGTGTGTTGGTTTTGAATGCGGTATTTCTTTTTTCCTGTTTTGGGTGGTGACCTAACACCCCCTGCCACACGCCCTTGCGGCGGCTTGCGGGGTATTATGTAGATGTAAATAATGACAGAAGAGAAATATTTAAAATTATTCGAAGGGAATCAATCCTGTCGAAAAATTTGACTATATGTGTTTGACATCTTGTGTGTGTGTTTTTCAGATTTTTTCCATTGAGATGAAGTAAATCCGGGGGTAAGTTATTCTCGATTAAATGAGAAGTACCAAAATCAGTATTTTGAAGTCAAAATTTACGCAGGAATAAATGATTATTATTGGTAGTCTGTGGATAAAGACTTCGGGTGGACACTTAAACTAACCTATTCTAAGCCTCACTTTGCACGGTAAGGTATTCACACTGCAATAAAACCCTTCTCGAATTCCGCATGCTCTCTTCTACCGCCCCTCCACCATTCCACCATGCGCTCTTGTTCGCTTCCCCCTCCCCGCACTTCCCTTTAAAAAATGACTCGCCAGTTAAAAAATAACTCGAATCCGCTTTTCTTGTCTCCGCTCTAAAAATCTCTATCCTCCCCGACGATGCATCTTGACTTTGTTTGTTTTCATTTCCGTTCATTTTTTCCGCCCAAGCGATTTTTCTAGATTTGAAGAAAGGCTTCGACCAAGTACCTCATAGTAAACTACTCGTAAAGCTAGAAGCATATGGTATAGATAAAATCGGTTTTGGATTAAAGACTTTTTGAATGGTCTGGTGCAAAGAGTGGTGATAGATGGAGTTTGCTCAAATGCAGTAGAAGTTACTTCACGTAGAGTCATCGGACCTCTTCTATTCCTACTTTACGTCGACGACATTGACTCCGTAGTCACTAGTAAGATACCTTTATTTGCCACAGATGCAATGGTTTACCGTGATATCCGTGATCCTGAGGGGACAGCAGCTTTGTCAGATGACCTTAATGCTATACAACGCTGGTGCGACATCTTGGCAATTAGAATTAAACTTTAAAAATGCGTAGTCATAAATATCTGGAAACAGAGCAATTCCCTACCGAACACTTACCGCATCGGAAAAACCGAAATAAAATGTGTACACTCAATTAAATTCCTAGGCGTTACCCTCACTCACGACCTCTCTTGAATGAATCATACGGGGAATATGTCGACAAGCTAACAGAAAGTTAGGATTTATTAGAAGAATAACGGGTAAATATGATGAAATGGTCAATGAGAAATGTTAGCTGTCGTTGGTTAGGCCCCATTTAGAATATGCTGAAAGTTTATGGGATTCTCGCGAAGTTGGATTAATTGCCGAATGGGATCGCGTGCAGCGTAGAGGAGCAAGATTTGTAAAATGTTTTAATGACACACTGGGTAGCATATTTATACAAAATAGTAGAACAGCTAGGCAAAGAATCATTCACGGAGCGAAGGTTAAATTACAGATGGAATCTCTTGCATAAATTGCAACCTCTTTAACCTTTATCTTTAACCTTGATGTTGAAAGTATACCATATTATTACCCCATCGTACTACGGTAGGAGAGATTATGTAAATAAAATTAGAGAATTAGAGAGATAATATGTAGAACATATTCTATATCATATAAGATTCAATATGTCATTTTTTCCACAAACGATAGGGGATCATAATCACATTGTTCGACCGCGGTAGGGTCAAATTAAAACGGTTACGGTAAAATTATTCTGGTGTGCATTCACCCCCTGCCAAACACCCTGGTGGTGGCTTGCAGGGTGTGTATAAATAAAAAATTTTCCTATCCTATTCTCATCCATACCTACATTGCAAAATTCTCCAATGTACGCCTTTCATCTTCCGTCAACGACCACATTTCCAAATCTAACTGATCTTATTAACTCCCCATCATTTTTTATTACTATTGCACCGAAATATACTTGGGATTTATCCTGAGGTCGCTTTATCGTATTTGCGACCGAGAGAGATCAAAATGATCGGTGAAATCAATTTCTCTATGAGGGCTTTTAATAATCAAACCACTTTACTTTTCCACATAAACTTTTTAATTATTACAACCCAGGTTTCGTTTTAGCAAACCATCATCCTGATGATGTTATGCTATAACGAAACCTGGGTTGTAAAAATTAAAAAGTTTATGTGAAAAAGTAAAGTGGTTTGATTATTAAAAGTCAGTGTGAAGATTTTTCACCAAGTTACGCCAGAAACTGTTTTATTTATCTATGAGGAATCATTTTTCTTTCTCACTATTAGAGATCGCAGCTGTAGGCAAGTTAATTGATGACAAAAAGCAACAAATTATTTATCTTAATGTTTGGTAACCCCCTGCTCCACTTCCTCTTGCCAGCTTGCAAAGTGCTGAGTTAAGATTGCTCACTTCACTTTGTGGAGCGTCTTGCACAATTGACAAAGCAAACCATTTCATCCTGGTTGTATTCTATATTTATTTCTATGGTTGATCCTTAATCACTGCATTGAATCCTGTTCTGGACCCCGAAATTATTATCCGTTGAGCAATCATTTGCCGTCGGGCAAATCCGTTGAGCAATCATTTGCCGTTGGTGATCCAAAGTACTACTTTGGCAGCATGCGAAATCAAGCTTATTGTTCCTCAGCCCACACTCGCGGCTGCCTTTCCCTTTTTTGGGATGGGATTAATACCGATCATACCAAGTTTTCTAGCCAAAGTTCTTATTTACGTGTATGAATAAATGAGCTCAAAAAACTCTCCATTTAATATTTTCTTAAACAGGTAAGTACGAGGCATATTCATAAAGTTAGAGCCGTTTTCTTATATTTAAATATTGGCGCTTCAGAACAAAGTTTTACTCCTGCAGCGCCATCTACTGATTCATTGACAAGCAATAGCAGCATGTGTTTTGTTTCAGAAGTCGTTTTCTTTGCCGTGCATGCATACAACAATGTCCGCAAGATTTGTTGATGCCGTCAGCTGTGAAGTGCGTTCTATCATACGATTCTTGCATGCAAAAGGATTGTCAGCTGCTGAAATTTGAGAAATCTGAGTTTTGCCCAGTTTATGGACCTACAGTTATGATTGAAGGAAAGGTTAGACAATGGTGGCGCGATTTTCAAAATGGACGAACAAATATCCATGACGAAGAGCGAAGTGGCAGGCCCAGTATTCTGACCAATGAAATTGTTTCGCAAGTGGAACAAAAACTGCTATGTGATCGTCGATTGACGATTAATGGCGTGGCTGAACAATTTTCTCAACTTGGACGCACTACTGTCTACAGTATTGTCACGGAAAACCTCGGATACCACAAATTGTGTGCGAATACCGAAAATGCTCACCGACCACCACGAAGAGCAAAGAATTTCCATTGGACGAGAGTTTTTGGGTCGTTACCAACAAGATAGAAATGACTTGTTTTTTCTACTTCCTCATCTTGCACTTGAAACAGTGGCTCGGTGGACAACGTTTCGAAACCGAAGAGGAACTCAAGAGCGGCGTTGTCAAATTGGTTCAACTCTCAGGCGGCGAGCTTCTATGCAGAGGGGTTAAAGAAGCTGGTGCAACGGTACGAAAAATGCTTAGAAGTGAATGGCGATCATGTAGAGAAGTGAAGTAGGTTTGTAGCCAACTAAAAGTGCCAATAAAATGTGTTTCATTTGAGTATATTTTTTCCTGTGACCAAACGGCCCTTATTTTATCAGTATGCCTCGTATTATTGTTCTCTTTCTTCACTGTCATTTACTATGAGTGTATGTGTGAGTATGTTAATGTGTATTCTTAATTTATATATGTAATTCCATTGTTTTCTATCCACTCCATGGTCTTGCATGTAATTCCATCTAATGTATTATCTATTAAGTATGCCCGGTCCTAACTGTATTTTTCCCGTCATGTACCTTCAGCCACTGACCTTATATATTATATCCTCCATATACATGGCTTGTATAATGTGTCGGGAAAAGTTTCGGAAAAAATATTTATTTCAGATACTGCTACAATACCTCAATGTTTTTCAAAGTATATCCCTTGAAGGTCGATACCCTTTTGCCAGCGGCTTTTCCACGACTCGAAGGTTAGGCAGATGGATATGATATGCGGATTCCGGAAGGTCGTTAAGGGTACGCTCGCAAGCTTCTTTGACAGCACTTAGGGTCCCATGGTGGTGTCCTTTGAGGGAGAATTTCACGTTTGGGAATAGGGAATAGTATGGTGGTGCCAAGGTGGGACTCTACGGGGGTTGGGGAATCGTCGCGATGTCGTTGCAGGTCTTCTCAAGCAAGCACTTCCATAACACTTCCCTGGGGAACACCTGAAGCAACTTCTACTGCATTTGAGCTAACGGAACCCAGGATTATGCCATATGCCATAGGATCTATGCCATATGCTTCTAGCTTTGTGAGATGTTCACCTTGAGGTACTTTGTCGAAGACTTTATTAAAATATAGAAAAACCGCGTCCACTGTTACATTACATACGTTCTCCCAAAGTAGGTGTATCATGAACAAAACGCGTATCTCGCAGCATCTACGCTTTCGGAAACCGTGCTGTTTTTTCATCAATAGCTTCTGACTATCGAGGTGTCTCACGATCGAACTAGCAACTATGCGTTCCATGACATGGATTTGAGGAAAATAGGTATGTGGTTGCTCGGTTCCTTCTTGTCTCTGTTTTTAAATATTGGTGTCACGTTATCCTTTTTCCACCAATTTCTTTCTCCCTATTGGTTTCACCCAGGAGTGAATTGTTTAGTTATTTGTACTGCCTTCAACCTTATTCTTGGTTTATATTCTTCCTTTCCTTCTCTCATCCATCTTCCTAATCATCTCATCGGTGATCTTCAATTTCCAATTTTCCCTAAGAACTGTCACTCTTTTTCTCTCTTCCTTCCCGATGGTCCTAGGGACGAGGTCGCCGAGGGAATTAACATAGCGAGCATAGGTCCTCCGCCAAAATGGCGTGTGTGTCGCTTCGCCGCAGGGGGGAGTGGGAATGGCCTCGCGGATTCCTGTTCCGCTCGGGACAGTACTGAGAGATAACCAATTTCAATACCACTGCATAGAAATCGGTGATCTCTTTCATTTTCGGATGGACAGACCTATTGTCTCAGGTCCGATTAGCTGGTTACGACGACATCCAAGATGGGGATATCCTAATTCTCTTCAATGTGAATTTCTCTTCATCCTTGAATTGGAGTTGTATTCAAGATGTAACATTTTATTTTTCCTCAAATACTTTGGTTAAAATGCAACAATTTCAGAGTGTAAAAATCATTCGGATCCCGGTCAAGGCGAATGACTTTTACGCCCCGATATTGTTGCATTATAATGCACATTTAGCGGATGGCACCTTTTCAAAGTTACCGTCGCCGTATCTTCCACAGTTTATTGGATTTTGAAAAAATGTAACTCTGTCAGAGTTTTGAACATTTTTCGGAGAGGATAAAGTAATTTAATGCAAAATCTTGCACCACTCAAATAAACATCACCACTCTTGCACCACTAATCACTTTCCTAACGCTCCGTACATATAGTAAAGTATAGCATCTCTGATGACCGATGAAAGAGGTTGTCCCAAGTCTGCCCCCTTTGTTTTCTCGTAAATATTTCCTCCTACGAGAAATAGAAATTCTTGCGGCAAAATTCTACAAATCTGGAACATCTTTCTGAATCCCTTCTTCCGTGTGCGCTTTCGTGAGGTACTCTTGGGTACACATTGTTTCTCAGCACCAATGTTCATGTTTGTGACCATCATTATTCGTGATCCCCGTGAACTTGTCTCTCTTCCGGAGTCCCTTCCTTTAATCCCTTGGATCTGTCTGCTGTGGACGGTTACCAGTGGCGTCCATCTTTTCCCAGCAGTAGAGCCGTATAGATCGTCGGATACGATATGCGTACATACTTTTGGGTATGGATATATCCTTCGTCAAAGTCATTATCCATGGGAAGGAAACTTGAGCTTATGCGGCATAATTCCAACGATCTATCCTTTGACAGCATTTTCATCGAATTTCTGTTTGAGAAGGTTGCAAACGAATTTCGATAGTCGAAATACTAGAATTTAAAATTATAAAAATAGTAAAATTATAATTTTAGCTTTGTAATAAAGAAGCCAAATTCGTCTTCCGGATGAGGGAAGCTGGTATGTCCCAATATAAGCTCTTGTATTGCATATCATCCGAAAACACGATCTTGCAGTTTCTATTTTTGGTTGGTATGAAACCCATGTTTGAATATTTGGTAAGCCAACTGTCCTATTAGCTTCTTTAAGATTGCCCACATCCCTATTAAATATCTGATTTTCAACGAGTATGGAAACAAAACATCGACGTAAACATTCATTTGTAGTCTTCAACTAAACTTATTGGTCTTACGTAGTCATCTGCTTTTTCGTACATTGTCTTTGTTTGATGTTATGTATTTAACTTTATCAATCACTAGCTTAAGTCATAATGCCCACATTTATATTGTTGGCAGTTCCATTGACGATTTAAATGCACTTATTTTATTGACCATTGCAAAAATATGCCCATTTGACACATTGCAAATATTTAAATATGCATATTGTTTGGCTACGTTCAAATTTTTGTCAGAATATGCCAATGACCATCACAATGCCGAATGCTGCGAATTTTGCATGGCATGAAAGCAAAAAATTCATCAGGATGATCGACTCTTTCTGAATGTTAGTTACCCGAGCAGGGAGTATTTTCCGAGTACTTCAGAGTGTCCACAGCCTATATAAATAAACTGATAGTCAACGAAAGGAAAATAAGTGACGAGATTTTTACACCTTTCGTCACATGCTGATGTGACGTATGGTACATGGTTCAGCACTTACTTAATTCAAATTCATTCAAGATGGTTCTTGAAATCCCTGTTGGCCTTAAATCCCTAGTGTGACCATATTTTTAATTTGGAACACCATTGGTTGCCTGATATTTCACTGTACCAAGGGAAACATTCCGTTCGAAGTGTGAAAATATACCTTGGCCAACAGCTAAGCAGACGACGCTTACCTAATTCTGCCTGCAACCAAGCGCAACGTTGTATCACGGCGATTTAATCGTTAAAGTTGGTTGATTTTTCTCCTTCGACAATTCGATAATGCTTTGAAATATGCACTTATTACAGATTTTCTTTAAAGATTACAAAAGCCCAGTTGTTGGCTATATTTCTCCCAGTCTATCGTGTAATTAACATTTCTAAAAATTTCACCTTTTTTCCCTTGGCCAATGTTAGAAAGGAAAAGAACATTGAGAGGGTGTATTTTAGTAAAAGAGGCTCTTAATGATTTACTTTGTGCTTTTTCTCGATCAATGGGGATGTCGATTATGATTAGAGATGAATTGTGTTCGAGGAAAGAGATTTTAAAGGCGGTGCAACGCAATAACGCTCCTAGCTCAGGGGTCGCGGGTTTGATTCCCGCTTAGGTAGGTTTTCCTACGCCTAGGGCTTGGGTGTTTGTGAACGTAAAATGAAATGTACAGGGGTTTGGTGGAAGAAGGGCCTACAAAGTCTCAAACTTGCCCCAAAAGAAAGACGTTAAATAAATAAATGAAGGAATTTTTTAAACTAAACCATCTTGAATAGGCAACACACATTTAATTGTCCCTGATTTCATCTTTCGCTTCGTAATAGTCAGAAACATAAGCGGCGATCTTCGGTCAGTTAAACAATTCGAGTGGAGTATACTGTATAAAAATGTATGAAAATTATACTTTATTATTTTAAAATTATAATTATTGTTATATACCAAGTAACCTTCGATATCTTTACGAGTAAACCTTAAAGAAACGTTGATATACGTTAAGACCATTAGAGTATGACGTGTTTCTTCCCCCGGGGCAGGGGGGGGGTGCGCTGCAGCAAGGGGAGAGTGGGGCTTACGGCAAAGGGAGCAGGGAATGCAGCCGGCCGCTCTTATAAGACTCGACAAGGTGAGCGGTGCCGCTTTCGCCTAGTTAGAATTACTCCATCTTTGATTCTGACTCAACTGGCCTTCATCCCGATTTGCTTTTCCATTGTGGAAACAGTGAGCACGAGTTTGCACTCACCAAATGGGCTAGGCTAATTCCTCTCCGGTTGCAGAAGCGGAAATACCGCGCCGGGGATAGTCCAGGCCGGGTGCGGCTGAGGATTTACTTGAGAAAGACTCGGTGGAGGCAGTAAGCAGGGTCACGGGGTGGGGAAGGTTTCGAAAGCTTTTGCTTGCTCGCGAAAACTTATGCAGCTTTTTTTCTGAAGACGTAAAGAACAATTTCTATACACGTCGTACATACATACATGAATATGCGAGGATCTGAAGAAACACTTCAATGTTATTTCTCACCCAACATTTAACTTAGTGATTCAAATGACCCGGTCGAGTAAATTTGCTGCTTGGGTGCCGCACCCATCCATTATGAAAGCGTGTATGGTAGTTTGTCATCAAATAATCATATGCTAAACATATCACTCGATTCGATGAAAAATATTTTAATATACATACGTATTTTCTTCTTCCTTGCGCTCTCCGTAGTTGCTGCTCACACCGTTAAAGGATGCAAAATAATCTTTCGAGTTGATGAGAAAATAGGATAGGGAAGATCACTTCATACTACCATAATTATTATGCCAACATGATATATGAAAAGGTATCTGAAATGTAGGTGAGATATAGGAGACAAAAAAGAAATTTCAAGAGAATGACGTATTCATCCACAGAGCTGGAAAGGATTTATTATAGGATATAATTGACCTTCATTTCAATTAAATGGATTGTGAAGCGTAATTGGAATCTTGCGTTCAATAGATAAAATTTCAAGTCGATACTCACAATAGAGGTGGATTTTTTTCAAAATTTCGAGCGAACGACGCTATCCGCGGCCTAAGTTTTCTTTCTTTTTCTGCATTTCAGTAAAGACCCCAAATAAAGGCCTTGGTCAATTATTTCATTATCAAATTGGTGAAATAAAATACACAATGTTCGTTTTCCAATTTATTTACAATGAGAAATGTAATCGCTCTTGGCTGAAGCCACATCCTCGAGATTTCAATTCCATTCCGAGTTATCCGATGCAGAGGAAGGGACACTGAAAATGTTTTCCAAGATTATTCGGGTCTCCCACGTTCGTAGGTTTGCCGACGTTTCGATGGCCGAGTCGTCCATCGTCTTCAGGTCATGTCGTTATTCGCCAGCCAGCCAGCCCTCTATATGGTTGGTTGTTACCCCGTACTCAAATCCCCTGCTTTGGTGCGACTCTGTCCACCCCTTCCGCGTCAGTGGTTTTGCTCTCTGCACGTTAAGGAAACAATGGCGAGCGAAAATGTAATGACAAACGTGTACCTTTCCAGTGTAAGTGAAGGAGAAGATGAAGAAAGACTCAAAGTGAGTTGGAATTTGACCGTAATTTGTAATTGTATTTAACTAAATTTAATTAAAATTAGTTTGGGCGAATACATGGTGCCCTGTACATCGACGACATGCCGGAAAAATTTGGAAAACTATAATTAACTATATACTAACTAAGTTTATTTTGGGCGAGTACATAGTGCCCTGTTCATCGTCAACATGACGGATATATTTCGGAATACTATATCTAAGTTTATGATTTTTTTAATTATTATTATTTTTGTTTTGTTTATTATTTTTTATCATTTTTTAATTTTATTTTTTTGTTGCTATATATATATATATATTATCCCTTGAAACTCCTGGTTGCACAGCAAGTCCACACCACAACGGATCAATTTGGGGGCCAGGAGGTCCTAATGTTATCTATAGGTCGGCAACAATTAAACCTTGTCATGCATAAACTATAAATTTAACCCCATAATAAAGAACCTTACTAATTTATGTACACAGAAAATAAAGTCATAGGAAAGAATTCGGTTTTGTTACCGAAATATTATTTCTTTTGGGAGTCTGTAGCTCGGACGGCGTTTTCTTTGTAGGGAGTAGTCCCATATGTTTTTTGTAAGCGTGTTTCGTGGAAGGGACCTCACGAGTCGTTCAGCTTGCTTTCGAATGAAGTCGTGTACTTTTGGTATTTTGTGTGTGTTTCTTATATCTTGTATCGGAACGAGTTTGCGCTGGTTTGTGAGGTAGCGAAGTGTTTTGTTCTTGAATGTTTCTAAGCGATTTCTGTTTGAATTTGTCGCGTTCCCGAAAATTTCGCAGCCGTACAGCATCCTGGGAGGAACGTAGGAAAGGTATAACCTAATTTTGTTATGTCGCGTGAGGCGCGATTGGGAGCACAAGAGTGGAGACAGAAGTGCTCTTGTACCCCTGGCTATCTGTGAGGCATGCTGTACGTGCTTGGCCCATGTCAGTTTGTAATCGAAGTGTATCCCTAAGAATTTGTGTGAGGAATTTGTCGGAATACGCACGGACTGGAAGGTCAGAGGTTTTTTTTGGGAGATAGCTTCGTTTCCTCCGAAAGTCTACGACAACGCTTTTGTCCGCATGAATCGTGACTTTCGAATTCACGGTCCACTTCTCAAGTAAAGAAAGGTGATTTTGTATCTTGCGAAAGACACAAGTGCCCCTCCAAGTTCTTGCTGCGATGGCAGTATCGTCGGCGAACATAAAAGTGAGAGTTTATGGAGAAGAGGGAAGATCATTGACATAGCAATTGAAAAGGATAGGAGATAATATGGCGCCTTGAGGGACGCCACATTTTATCTGTTTCCCGACGGACGTAGCTCCGTTTTCGACGACGTGAATGGTTCGTGAAGCGAGGAAACTGGCAAATTTTTACAAAATGCAGCGGTACCCCAAGACGAATTAGTTTGAGCAGTAATCCATCACGCCAGACTTGGTCGAATGCCTTGGTCACATTCAGGCACAACACAGCAATGTGTTGGTTGTTCTGCATACCGTGACTTATGTATTCTGCAAGTCTTAGGATTTGCAGAGACGTGGAATGTCCCTCCCTGAATCCCATTTGTTCCAGTTGTATAATGTCATTAGTTCGTAGGAAAAGGTCTAGACGGGCTTTTAAAATTAATTTAAATACTTTAGATATTGAAGATAGCAAAGAGATAGGTCTGCGGTTTAGTGGGATAGTAGGATCTTTACCTTACTTTGTAAGGAGGCAAAGTTAAGCTATTTTCCAATAATCTGGAAAGTAGCATGCGGAAAGACAGTTGTTGAATAAGCCCAGAAGATGACGAACGGCCGGTAGCGGCGCGTTCTTTAGTTGTCTGTTAGTTACATTGTCGATACCCGGGGCTTTTTTCGGGTTCAGATATTTAATGGCCATTCTAAGCTCCGTCTCTGTTACAGGTAGGAATGGCATTGTCGAAAAAAGGCGGACACTGCTGGCTGCAACCTCCGCCTCTTCGTCCTCCTCCGTTCTAGGCCAGTCGTTACGTAATGTCATAGTCTCCTGAACTGCGTTTGCTAGGATTTCTGCCTTGTCACTAGCGTCGTGATAAATAATGTTATTTTGCCTGATGGGCTGGTCCGGGCGGCCTTTTTTGGTAAGGTGCTTAGCAACCCTCCACAGAGAACCGTCGTCGAAGGAAATATTAATTTTTTCTCTCCATTGATCATTGAAACGACCTTTGATTTCGCTTTTGACGCAGGATGCGAAAAAGTTATAGCGCCTTTTGTAGGCTCCATCTCTTGTTAGCGCCCATTGTCTGCGAGCCGTGTTACGCTGCTTGATGAGCTGAAGGATGTCGTCAGGAAGGGCGCTTCCTTGATATGTGCGGCGCCCCAGGCGCCGGCACTATTTGCTGCCCAGCACTAGTGCTCTTCAGCGATGTTTCACTCGGGAGCCTCTGTTGTTTGGCGTCGCGGCGACGAATCGCGCCGGCGCTTGTCGCTGCCCAGCATCCCTGCTCCTCAGCGATGTTCTTCTCGGCTCGCCACGTCATCTCATCAATGGATCCCGTTTCATCGGTTGGGCTCCACTGTGTTGCCTTCCCAGCCGCTTAGGCTTCTAAGGCAGGGCGTCGTCTTCTGCGTTGTCACTGCGTACTGGCGATCCCTGCTACCGAAGCCTAGGCTTCATCTTCGCCGGGAGGGCATCTTGATTATCCAAGCTCGCAATGGGGCGCTTATAGCGGTCCCACGTTGAAACTTGGATCTCTCCGAGACGTCGGATGGTGGCGACATCGGACTCCGCGGCTTTCTCTTGAATAATCTTCGAGATAGTTCCGGAAGAAGGACGTTCAGGGGTTCGATGTTCCCGTCCTGGTGCATCTCTTCCTCGCGGGCGTAACGCCCGCATCCCAAGATGCACCGCAGAGCAGAATTCTGCACCACTTGGATGAGAGCGAGGGTAGACTTCGGCACTCCTGACCATACCGGCGCTGCGTACGTGATGACGGGCAACACGCACGCTCGGTACAGTCGACGTTTTGTCTCCGAGGTCACGACCCCCGGACGAATAATCGGCCGAAGCCGGTTAAGCGCCGCAAAGGCCTTCCCTCGGACCCGTCGTGCCTGGGCATTTAAAAGGAGTTTCCGGTCCATCAATAAGAGGTAGAGGACCTCGGATTCCCACGGAAGGGTGACTCCATTCACCGACAGCTTTTCTTCTATCGACGCTCCTCTGCCGGTATGGAAGATGACTACCTTCGTCTTCCCGGCATTGACTGCAAACCGCCAGCGACGATACCACGAAAGTAGTTCGTCTACGACGATCTGCAGCCTCTCCACAGCGAGAGATTTTCGCCGAGAGCTGCATAGGAGCGCCGCGTTGTCCGCGTATAATGACAAGACCTCATGCCTCCCTTGACTCCTGGGGATGTCATGGGAGAAGATGTTGAATAATACTGGTCCGAGTATCGAACCCTGGGGGACACCGGCGGAGATCCGGTGCACCCCAGAGAACGAGTCGGACCAGCAAACCACAAATGTCCAGTCTCGGAGGTAGGAGCGGATCACCTCGATGATCCACGTCGGGAAATGGAGTCTCCTCATCTTCAACAGAAGTGCCTGGTGCCAGACGCGGTCGAACGCCTTGCTGACGTCGAAGAATGCACCTGTCACCGCCATCTTCTTGTTGAAGGCGTCCGTGATGAAGTCCGTGGTTCTCACCAACTGATGGACCGTGGAATGCCGCTCGTGGAAGCCGAACTGTTCGTCAGGGAGGATGTCAGTCTCCCTCACGAAACTCACGATCGGCTCAAGCAGAAGTCTCTCGTACATCTTCCCGAATCCGTCAAGTAAAAAATGGGCCGGAAGTCCCTGGGTCCCACCTCCGTCCTCGATGTCTTCGGGAGACACACGATCCTTGCTCTCTTCCAGGTGGTCGGGAAATACGAAATCCTGACGCAGCCGTTGTATATGCTGGTCAGGTACGCCACTGCCGCTTTCGGAAGTTCCTGGATGACGATATTGGGTATATCGTCATTGCCCGGGGCCTTCCTCTTGCGTAGGCAGCGCATCGTGCCCAGAACGTCCTCCTTCCAAACTCGGCGTCTTCGGGAGCGGCATTCACCTCTTCCTCCGACACCTCGATCACCTCCTCGATGGCCGCAGAATCTTCATTTCCGGGGTTCGGACTGAAGATGCCCTCGAGATAAGTCGCGAGCATTTCAACCTTCTCCCCAGGAGATGTCGCCACCTCATCACCGCAGACGACGATGGGGTCCAGCCGCTGGTTTCCTCGCAGCTTCCTGCAAGTCTTCCAGATCTCGTTCATGTCCTCGGTGCCGTCCTCCCGCAGGAGATCCTCCCGTAGGTGCGCCTCCCAGTGATCCGAGCGGACTTCCTGGAGGGCGCAACGGACTTCCTGGTCAAGTTGATTTAGCTGCTGCCGAAGGTCATCGGTCCTGTACCGCTGCATGCGCCGGCGGACGTTATTCCGGCGCGTGATGAGTCCGCGAACCGGGGGAGGGAGCGGAACTCGAAGATAGAACGAGCGCCTCTCCTTCCGCGGAATAGCGGACTCTTAGCAGCGGTGACGGTGGCAGTGAGATGGCCGACTATTTGGTCTGCCATTTCCTCCGATGTTGGTGGTGTTGGGTCCCTCGGCAGCTTACCGGCGATTAGCCCACGGAAGGTCTTCCAGTCCGCGGCACGAAGGTCTAGTTGAGATCTGGCTGGAATAGCTGGAACTCTGGTCCCAAGCAGCAGGATGGTCGGGTGATGGTCCGACGATAGTTCGACACACGAATTCATGCTCAGAGAAGTCCGGACACCGCGTGAGATTGCAATGTCAAGGACGTCTCCAAGCTCGTAAGTCGTCATTGCCGGACCAATCACCGTCAGTCCCTCGTCGTCTGCAAGCTCTCGAAGGGCTCGTCCTCTCGCGTTGGTGGACCTCGAATTCCAAGTGGGGTGCTTGGCGTTGAGGTCCCCCAGAATGATGGCAGGGCTGCCGTCTCCTAGAAGATCTGGAATGAGATTCGGGTCCCAAGGTTTCTCCCCGCGTCCGTACGTCCACCGAGACAGTGTACCGATGTGTTAACATTCTGCACGCTCGGTGTTCGATGGTATTCCGGACGAGAATGGCCGCTCCTCCTGATGATCTTCCGCCCTGGCGCTGAAGGTCTCGGTCAGACCTGAAGATGGACCAACCGGGGAGTCTCCATACGTCGGACGGACGGAGGTGCGTCTCATTGATGGCAGCGACGGCAGCATTTTTGTCCTGAAGGAACACCCGAAGTTCTTCGCGACGGCGAATAATCCCGTCGGCATTCCACTGGACGAGCACTAGCGGGTCTTTACCCATGATTGGGTGAAGCAACCGATCTTTCGCTCGCCAGTTTCTCCAGGATTGAGAGGAGCAGGAGCACTTGCTTGCTGGTGATGTACCGCCTCAGTGTCTTGGAGATCGATGCGAATGTCACCCAAAGCTCCCGGTCCTCCTGCAAAGCCGGGGAGGCAACGGGAGCGACAGCCGCGGAAGCGAACTCCAAATCTCGGGGAGCGTTGGTCCTAAGAAGGGCCGTCCTTGTTTCGTCCGGGCGAACGAGGTCTGACACCAGTGAAAAGGTTGGTGATGTACCGCCTCAGTGTCTTGGAGATCGATGCGATTGTCACCCAAAGCTCCCGGTCCTCCTGCAAAGCCGGGGAGGCAACGGGAGCGACAGCCGCGGAAGCGAACTCCAAATCTCGGGGAGCATTGGTCCTAAGAAGGGCCGTCCTTGTTTCGTCCGGGCGAACGAGGTCTGACACCAGTGAAAAGGTTGGCTCCTCCACTGGGGCTTCCTCCTTCCTCTCCGCAGGGGCTGAGGACTTCTTTTTCTTGGAGGGCTTTGGAGGCGCAGGATTAGTAGCGCCTGAGGGCGCCGACGTACCCGAGTCCTTGGGTGTCCTCCCTTTTTTCTTCTCCTTTTCCCCATCCGGGTCTTCCCCCTTGCCTTTCGAGACCGAGGGTGACAAGTCCTCGGGTCTCTCTGTGCTCGGGGGAGGAGAAGAATCCTCGGCCGGGATGCTTATGACCACCTCCTTATGGTCCTTTGAAGGTCCTTTCAGAATTGTGGAGAAGGATTTCCCCTCCTCCACTTTTCTTGCCGCTATTGCCCTTGCGGGCACAGGTTTCCTAGCCGGCTTCCCAGAAACCGGGGCGACTATTCGATTTTGTTCGCCGTTCTCCTTGTGGCGGCGGAAGGCTTCCACCAACACGGGGCAGCGGCGAGCAACGGCAGCGTGGTCTCCTCCGCAGTTAGCGCAGATCGCCGCGTCCGTTCTCCCCCGGGAGCACTCCTCCACTCGATGCGCTCCTGCGCACCGAAGACATCTGGTGGCACAGGGGCACGCCAGGGAGATGTGCCCGAAGCGCATGCAATTGTTGCACTGCAACGGGCCACCTCCCCCACGACACTGCTCCACGAAGCAGTGGCAATATGACGAAGCAGTGGTGCAGCTTCCGGATGTCCTTAATCCGCACCGCCCTCGGCGTCCGCACGACATTCGCCACGTGCCGGTCGATGGGGACTGGTTTCCCGGCCGCCATGACCGTCAAGCGGCGAATGCTCCTGACGACGAATTCTAGTGACTGCAGGGCCGCAGTCACCTTGTCCTCGCCAACCCACCGGGAGACGCCCTTGATGAAGAGCTTCACCCCGGGCGTCCTCTCGTTGGGCTGCGTGTGGTATTGAATTTCGAGGGAATCCAGTACCATGATCGCCTTTCGGTGACCTTCGATGTTTTCGGTGACGAGGCGGATTGAAGATCGTCTGACCTCCAGTCCAAACTCGTCCCCGACTTCCTCTACCAGGCGCCCGATGAGCCCCTGGACGTCCGTGACGCCGTACATCACAATGGGAGGCGTCTTCCTCTTGGTCGCCATAGGGGCTACTTCAGTGGCAGCCGGCGTCGCGTTGACGTCGATGGACGTCTTCTTCTTTTTCCGGGAACAGACGACGGTAAAAACGTCACCCGATTCATCCCCAGAATCCAGCGCTCGAGCCGCTCCCTCCTCGTCACCTGGGAGCGCTGAAGAGGAAGGAGGCGGGGAGGAGTCTGGTAAAGCCGTTTTCCTTTCTCCCTTCTTCCTCTTTGCGGTCTTTCGACCAGGTTGCTCATTCCCTCCATCTTGGCCCTGAGAAGGGCCGCAGGAGATTTCCACCGACACCGGTGGTGCTGATGCCGCGTCAGTGGCAGGTTTGATGCCAGTGGTTTCCATTGGTTTCGCCGGTCCTGGTTCCGAGGTGGCCGACGCGGGCGCCGACCCCCCTTTCCCAAAGACATGGCGAAGGTCCTCCGGAGACATCACTCCAAAAGACGACGTCTTGTCGCCCGCAGAAGTCGTTCGGCGATGCTCCTTCGTCATCCCCTGAGACATCGCATGCGCAGAGTCGGCCGTAGCTGCACGAGGCATATCAGGCTCCCTCTCCTCGGCTCGCTCGGAGGTGCCAGAAAGTCACCCCACTGTCGTACCATTTCGGAGCTAAATTATTCCTAAATTTCCGACGAGTCGCCTCCGTTTTTCCGGAGGCTGGTCCTCTTCGACCCCGGTACCGGCGCGTGGACGGGGATGCTTATCCCACGGAAAAACCACGACATCAGTGATGCCGCGGGTTTCCCCATGGGAAGAGTCAGCCGCCCGCTCCCTGAAGATGATGCACCGCTCCTGAAGAACATCCGCCGTCGGAGATATCCCAGCGATCTCCCAAAGCGCTGCGTTTCCCGGGGTCCATCCGAGACGCAGCGTGGCCCGAAGGTTCTTCCTGTCCGCCTTGCAGAGCGGTGCTTGCGCCCCAGCACACATGATGCCGCATCACGCGGGAGCAGCATACATAAGGACATGGCGAAGCACCGCCGCGAACAGGTGGAGACGTCGCCGAAGAGGAACGCTGGGGTTGCCGAGGATGGACTCGGGAGCCTCTGTTGTACGGCGCCGCGGCGACGAATCGCGCCGGCGCTTATCGCTGCCCAGCAACCCTGCTCCTCAGCGATGTTCTCCTCGGCTCCTCTGTTGTACGGCGCCGCGGCGACGAATCGCCCCGGCGCTTATCGCTGCCCAGCATCTCTGCTCTTCAGCGATGATTTCCTCGGCTCCGCTCGGAGGTGCCAGAGAGTCACCTCCACTGTCGTACCATTTCGGAGCTAAATAACTCCGAAATGTCCGACGATTCGTCTCCGTTTCTCCGGAGGCTGGTCCTTCTCGAGCCCGGTACCGGCGCGTGGACGGGGATGCTTATCCCACGGAAAAAACACGACATCAGTGATGCCGCGGATTTCCCCATGGGAAGAGTCAGCTGCCCGCTCCCTGAAGGTGATGCACCGCTCTCGAAGAACGTCCTCCGTCGGGGATATCCCAGCGATCTCCCAGAGCGCTGCGTTTCCCGGGGTCGAGAGTTTCCATGGGCGAGAGGAGATGTCGCGTCGTCGCCGTGGAGAGTGCTGCTCGCCTGACGTGATTCCGCAGGTTGAGGTGCTTATCGAGCACCACACCGAGGTAAACGACCGACCTCTTCCAAGGAACTTCAGTCACACCGACGAGAATCTCGCCGGGCTCCTTCGGTCCCTTGGAAAAGACGATCGCCTGCGTTTTTTCCTCGTTGACGCCGAAGCGCCAGCGAGAGAACCATGGCAGGAGCACGTCGATAGCCCGTTGCAGGTACCGCGCCGCCTGGGATTGCCTGCAGGAGCGGGCGAGGATGGCCAAATCATCGGCGTAAGTCGCGACGACGACGTTGCTTCCAAAGTCCGCCGGGATGTCCGCTGTGTAGAGGCTAAAGAGAAGCGGCGAGAGCAGACTTCCCTGGGGAACGCCTGCACGGATGGGCCGCTTCTCCGACGTCGCGTGATCCCAGCCGACGAAGAATGTCCGTCCGCGGAGCCATGCCATGAAGCCGTAATCTCCGTTAGGCACCGCGGAAAGCCGAAACATTCGAGTTTCCACAGCAAGCCTTCATGCCAAACGCGATCGAACGCTTTGCTAATGTCAAAGAAGGCGCCGACGGTGGAGTGCCGTCGGTTCAGTGACAAAATTCAGCAAGCGTGCGATCTGGTGCGTTGTGGAATGCTCGCTGCGAAACCCGGATTGGTGGTCTGGGATGACGCTCAGCTCCTCGGCGAGAACGACGAGATGTTGGAGAAGGACCCGCTCAAACAGCTTTCCCAGGCCGTTGAGCAAGGAGATCGGGCGAAAATTCGCCAGCGCCGGTGATTTCCCCGCCTTTGGAATGCAAATCACACTCGCCTCCTTCCACCGGGATGAGAAATAACCGATGGCGAGGCACGCGTTGAAGATGCAAAGAAGCATCGAGGCGTGGGAAATCGGCATCTGGACCAATACAGCATTAGAAATGCCGTCCGGCCCAGGCGCTTTCCGCGGCTTCAATCTCCGAATGGCCCCTCGAAGGTCCTCCTCGTCGACGGACGGCGGCAACTCCTCGCGGTCTCGGACGTGGTGCGGCGGCCTCGGCGGACGTACAGGGGATGACAGGGGATCAGGATGGACTGCAGCAACCTGCGGAGAAGAAAACACCTCCGCCAGATGGTCCACCATTCCGGCAGCCTTCTCCTCCGGCGAACGCAGCAACGTCGTCGCAGATCGGATCGGTGCAGCTTCCTGGGTCTGCGTGCGGAGACGGCGCGCCATCCTCCACAAGGAACCGTCCTCGGGTGAGAGAGAGGAAACCTTTCTCTCGCAGCTGGCGGTCCTAAAGTCCTGGATATGGACGCGGATGCGGCGCTGAGCGGCATTCAGCTGCCGTTTGACGTCCGGGCATCTGGAACGCTGGAAGCGCCTGCGGAGCCGATTCTTCTCGCCGATCTCCTCCCGAATGGACTCGGGAGCTTTGACGATGGTCTGGAACGACCCCGTCGGTGTCGTACCATTTCGGAGCATATGGCCCCGAAAGGCCGTTACACAATTCTTCGACTCTTCGACGGTGGTAAATCTTCCTCGTTCCCGGTGCCTGCTCGCGGACGAGGATGTTTATCCCACGACAAGACTGCGACATCAGTGATGCCGCATGTCTCGCCGTGTGATGAAGAAGCAGCTCGGCTCCGGAAGCTGGAAGTTCGCTCGCAAAGAACGTCGTCCAGAGGGGGGATCTTGGCGATCTCCCAGAGAGCTGGGTTGGCAGGAATCCACCCAAGGCGAAGCGTCGCCCTCAGGGTTTTCCTGTCCGTGATGTTGAGTACGGACCTGGCAGCCGCACCCATCATGCCGCACCACGCAGGAGTTGCGTAGGTCAGAACAGGACGAAGTACCCCCGAGAAAAGATGGAGACGTGGGCGGAGAGGCAGGCTCTGATGTCCTAAAACCGGCGCGATGAGGTGCCGAGTTGATGCAGCGATGCCGGAGATTCGCCGGGTGTGATGCAGCATAGTCAGGCGTTTATCGAGAGCTACGCCCAGGTACATCACCGACTCCTTCCAATGGACTTCCGTCGCACCGACGAGAATTTCGCCGGGCTCCTTCGGTCCCTTGGAGAAGACGATGGCCTGGGTTTTGCTCTCGTTGACGCCGAAACGCCAGCGGGAGTACCAATCCATCGCTCCTCGACGGCTTTCTGGAGGTAGCGGGATGCCTGTTGTCTGCGGCACGATCTTGCCAAGATCGCCGTGTCGTCCGCATACGTTGCGATGAGGACGTTGCTGCCGAAGTCCGCTGGGATGTCCGCGGAGAAGCTGTTAAACAGGAGAGGCGAGAGCAAACTCCCCTGCGGGACGCCTGAACGGATGATCCGTTTCTCGGATATCGCCTGTCCCCAGACGACCCGGAACGTTCTTCCCTGGAGCCACGACGATGTGATCGCCGACCACCATCGAGGAAATCCGAAGGATTCGAGCTTCCACAGCAAACCCTCATGCCACACCCGATCGAACGCCTTACTGACGTCGAAAAAGGCACCGACGGTGGAATGCCGTCGGTTGAAACCTTCCGTGACGAAGTTCAGCCGGCGCGCGATCTGGTGTGTCGTAGAGTGCTCGCTGAAAAAGCCGAATTGATGTTTCGGGAGGATGTTCAGCTCCTCGACGATGGCGATGAGATGACGAAGTAGGATCCGTTCGAATAGTTTCCCCAGGCCGTCCAGCAAGGAAATTGGGCGAAAATTCGCCGGTGTTGGTGATTTCCCTGCTTTGGGTATGCACACAACGCGCGCCTCTTTCCACCAGGACGGGAAGTACCCGATGGCGAGACACGCGTTGAAGATGCACAGCAGAAACGAAGCCACAGAGGTGGGCATCTGCTCGAGGACAGGGTTGGCAATGCCATCAGGTCCTCGTGTCTTTCGACGCTTGTTTCCTGATGGCCTCCGAAAGGTCCTCCTCTTCGATGTTCGGCGGTGACTCCTCGCGATCGCGAACGATGTTCGGCGTCCTTGGCGACATCACAGGCGTTTCAATAGGCTCTTCTTCTGCTGCATTTCCTTGAGAAGGTGTAAACACTTCCTCAAGGTGAGTTGTCATCCCCGAAGCCTTCTCCTCCGACGCTTGCAGCGTGCCTGTCGATGTACGGAAAGTGCATGCACGTTTTGAATGGTTTCGGTTATTTCCAGGACATGAGCATCAATGTCCTGCTTTCTGATGGGTGTGGGATGGGGATGATAGAGAAGGCTTCATGGGAAAGATTGTTGTACTGCTTCCAGTTTGTTTTTGTGGGAATGGTAGGTGGTTGCTCGAAACAAACAGTCTCAATGCCGGTTTTGATCGGATAATGATCACTGGAGAGATCAGGAAGTACAGTAGGGGTCGTTATAATCGGTGAGTTCTTGGTAAGGCAGAAGTCCAGAATATCCCCCCTCCACGGTTGTCAATGTGCGTCGCCGTGAGTGGCACTTCCACGTCTACCATGATGGAATTTATAATGTCGTATAACCGCTTGCCGTTTTTGTTCTCAGACCCCCATTCTGCGTGTTTTGAGTTCCAGTCGCCGATGGCTACGACGCGTCTGTCAGTCGGAAATAAGGGACGAATTTCGTCTGAAAGCATAGCCTTACCAGCAGGTTGATAAGCAGAAAAGATGTCAAGTTCACCCATGGGGGTTGGGAGTCGTATTTCGACGCACTCAAGTGTACTAAGGGCATGTGCTTTCAATGCTTTGTGTTCTATAGAAGATTTTACTGCGATAAGCACGCCGCCACCGGCGGTGGAGCGGTCTCGCCGATATGTTTTATAATTGGGCAGCTGGAATGTATGACAGGGTTTTAGATGTCTTCTGAAGGGCGACTACATCAAAATTGCCAGAGCTTAAAAAGTTTTTTAGTTCCCTTTGGCGGCCGAGTATGTCATTGCAATTCCAACTGAGAAGGCAAATGTTACGGAGATTACTAGTCATTAAGCTCGTGCAACTTGCATAATTGTTGGAGCATAAAGATTTTCTTCTCTGTTTTGGTCTTCAAGAGACTTAATTGGCTGTGCATATACATAACAAATCCAAAAAATGATTGTTCTCCGTGTGAGGTAGCAGAAAAGAGGATGTTTGATGTGTGATTAGAGGAAGAAGAGGATTGTGAAATAGAGCTACCGGGCTGAAAAGGGTTGATGACGTGGGGGGTGAGATATTCTAGGAGGAGGTAAGGATGGAAATGGATTAGTGGCAATGACAGATGTTTGGCCCTGCAAAGGGCCTTGAGCATGAAATGCCCAAGCGTTCCTAGCAGGATCCGGGGTAGGTATGAATGATTTCCCTGGGGCTGATCCTCAGGAATTTGTGTCGCGCTTTTCTCTTGCCAATTTGCGCTGGTTTTCCCATTTAAAGACAGGACAACCGCGGTAATTGGCAGGATGTTCCATAGCACAATTTAGGCACCCCGCGAGCGTAGTGCGATCCTTTTTTTAGCATTCGGTTGTTAAATGTGGTCCGGCACACTTAACACAACGAGGCCGAATGTCGCAGTAATTTTTTGTGTGCCCGAAGCCCTGGCATTTATGGCACTGAATCACGCCCTTAGGTTTGTTGAATATTGTTACATTTACACGCTTGGTCAGTAAGTACTCGAGTTTCAAAAGATCGCCTGGTTGCTGATCTTTTGTTAATATGACATGGTACACCGGTGCTAATCTTTTGGGGACTCTTGTTATACCCTGTTCTCTGTCCTTCCAGGTCGGCTTTGTGGTCATTAGTTGGGCCACACTCCTGGTCTTATATCCGAGTCTATTCAGTTCGGCTTCTAGATCTTTGGAACTTATATCGCCCACCAAGTTTCTTATGCAGTGTTCCTCTAACTTATCTGATGGTAATTGGTTAGACATAAATTCTAGTTTTCTTTCCCTTAATATGGATTTGGTTTTAAAGTAGTCTTCCACACTAGCGCAATTTACGACTACTGCATTCATGCCCCATAGGGTGCATTTTGGGGGGTTAGTAGGTTGGCCGTCAGCTCCTTTGCCAAGTCTACCCATCCTGTAACGTCGTGAACAGTGATGGCTGGTATTTTGGGTGTTTTCGGGATAGTTGATTGGGTTTCCATCACTTAGGCCGTGGGTTCTATCCGCGTGAATTGATTGGTGTGGGTTACATCGGGAGATTCAACTACCCGGCGCCTCTTTAAAGGCGTACCTTTTTTTCTTGAGACGACAGTGAAGCCGTCGTCTGTCTGACCATGCGTTGTTTGCGCATGTTGGCCATTTAAGTGTGTCGTATTAACGAGAGGGAGGGCTGGTAGAGGATCCACTGAAGGAGTGGTCGATGCATTGGTTTCAGTCGTAATGGAATTGTTAACGCCGACTCCGTTTACGGTGCGATCCTTCGCAACTGTGTTCATCTCTGTGCTCGGTTTTAGTTGAAGTTTCTCTCTTTCCATTTTTTTATGGCGGCAATAGCTGCTGCAGCCGCTGGGGATGGTGAAGCCAATGTTTGTCCGCAACAACGTTTCGATTGCACATCTTTTGGTGTTACGACAGGGTCGGCCGTGGTGCTTCCCGCTGGTGTATGCTCGTTCGAACTACTACTATTAACTGACGGTTCGTCGAAAGTGTAGGCGTTTTTGAACATTCCCTGGAGCGGTAGGGAAGGTGGCTTTGGTGCCTCCTGGCTTTTTGTAACGCTAATCTCCATTACGGAAATTTTAAGGATTTTTAGGCGATGTATTTGCCATAAGGTTTCTACCTTGTCGTATTCATTGCCTTGTATGGAGCAATTACCGCAATGTGTACTGACTATGTGTTTGTACTTCCCCTTTTCCCTACGGGAAGGGGTCCTACCAAGTGGACCCAGTCGGGTTCACTGCGCGTGCGTGGAGGTGCTAGGCCCTCTGCACAGTGTTGCCGGCCGAGAAGACCTGGGGGCGTTGCTGGGGTAGAGCGCCAATCCGGGGTGAGAAGGTGTAGCTGAGTTAGCCACCCCCTTTTTGCCTCCTTTGCCCATTTTCAATAAAATTAGTAATTTTCCAAAAAATTAAAAAAATTATAAATACGACCGGTTTCGATGCAACTACATCTTCTGGTCCAGAAGACCAGAAAATGATGTAGTTGCATCGAAACTGGTCGTATTAATAAATTTTTTATATTTGTGGAAAATTGCTAATTTTATTTAATCATGTTATTCCACCATATCACGCCTGAAACGTCTCTTTTTATTCCTTTGCCTATGTGGTCCCCGAAAGGGCCGGGAGTAGCAGATGGTACCGAATCTCAGCAGATATGATGTCAAAACCCAGGATTTGATGGCTGGACTCTTGTTGCTCTCTCTCTCTCTTCTGACTGACGAGAGTCGTCGAAACAAGCGTGGACCCCAAAGGGTCCGGATGTGACAAGATGGTGCAGCTCCTAGCAGCTGGGGCTCCAACAGCCAGGATTAGACGGCTGGTTATCTGCTGCAGTCTTGCTTGGTGGCGTACGTATTGTGCTATTTGGCTTACGTCGGTTCCTCCTGTCTCTGTCACTCTATCTCTATCCTATCTCTATCGGGAATGTCGTAATTCAGTTCAGTTTTATATGTTTTTATTTCCGTAAAGATATAGACACACAAGAGATGTATAAAATATTATAAAACGTAACAATATTTACAGTACGGAAACCCCGCTTTAGAATGAACTCCTCTTCGGGGTGGAAATTAACAATAAAGAAAGGAATCGAAAGTGAGTGATTGTGGAAATAAAAATTCTTTTCAGCGGGAGCGGTGTTGGCCCGGCATTTACACACGGACGGAGGGAAACCCGCAAAACCTCCGCCAGGCCACCGGCGAAGAAGTAGGAAAATACAAATAGAAGGAAACAACAAATAATCAAGCTGTCTAACAGAAACAGAATTTAAATAAAATTAACAGGAACAATAACATTAATAGATTTGTTTATCAGTCCAGTTTGAAATGTTCCTCTAATCACATTTCTGGCACTTTTACTGATTCACTGGTGTCTTCTGGATTCTCTTCCTTTCTTCGTTGTTCTTCTCCATCGGTTCTTGATGCGTTCTTCTGCATAGTTCTTCTCCGGGGAGCTCGAAAGAGAGGCAGGTCCGGATCAGGGAGCAGACTTGGTGGTGTAGGGAGAGTTGTGCGGATCCGGTGCGGTGGCAGGGAGATGTCCGGGTAGTATTCCTGTAGTTGGCTCGAGACCACCCGTGCTGGTGACTGAAGCTTCCTTACGGGTCGGCAACGAAGAAGGCCTCCCACGGTGCTCAGGATGGCAGTGAGCAGCTCCTCGTTGAAGTCAGCCAGTCGAGCCGCGTTCCTGCAGCGGGCACGGCATAACCTGTGGAGGATAGGCTCGACGTCAGCACGGTGATACACGTATTCTCTCGGGGTATCAGGAGGTAGGAGGAGCAGCTGTCGCAAAACCCTGCGCTCAAAGCTCGCGAAGCGCTCTAAAGTGTTAGGAAGGGGGAGAACACCTAGTGCCGCGACAGGCCTGATGAAGACCTTGTATAGGAGCACGCCGCAGCCCTCGGAGACCCCGTGGCCGTTAGCCCGGACGGCACGTAAAAGGTTTGCGCGCCGGCTGCACCTGGTCCTCACTTCCCCCACGTGCTTCGAGAAGGACAAGTGCTTGTCTAATCGGACTTCTACGTATGTAACGGAGGTGGATGGGAGTATGGTCTGGTTCCATAAAGTTAGGGAGGGTGGTGAGAGGCCGACTCCACGGGTGTCGTGGCTGCCGGCAAACACCATACGGGTGGATTTGAGGGAGTTTGGCCGCAGGCGCCACCTCCGGAACCATCTCTCCATGGTAGATTCAGTTTCAGTTTTTATTTCCGTAAAGATATAGACATACAAGAGATACATAAAATATTATAAAACGTAACAATATTTACAGTACGTAAACCCCGTTTTAGGATGAACACCTCTTCGGGGTGGAAATTAACAATAAGAAATGAATCGAAAGTGAGCCATTGCGGAAATGGTAGATTCAGTTTTCAGTTTAAAATGTTTTTATTTCCGTAAAGAATTAGACAGCCAGAGTAGATATACATAATTAGAAAAAGTTAACAACAATACGGAAACCCCGTTTTAGGATGAGCTCCTCTTCGGGGTGGAAAGTAACATGCAGGACAGATTACAAAGGATGCGAGGTAGATTACCCAGACCAGAACCCCTTTTATCTGGGTGATTAACCCTAACCTTCCACTGCTGCTTCGGTGCGACAACGTCCACCCCTTCAGCGTTTGTGGTTGTGCAACTGCACTTTTGGGACAATGGCGATCGAAAGTGTAAATGACGAACGTGTACCTTTCCAGTGTTAGTGAAGGAGAAATTGAAGAAAGACCACTAGTGGGTTGGCTATTGACCTTAGCGTAATTAAAAGAGTTATATTTACCTTCTATTTAAGGGCGAGAACATTTTGCCCACTACATCGTCAACAGGAGTGATTTGATTATTTTAGTGATTTTTGACTAAATCTATTACTTAAAATTAAACATAAACTATTGACTCTGGTCTAATCATTATATATTTATGCATTTTTTTTCTTTTTTCTTATTTTTTTCTTATTTTCTTTTCTTTTTTTCTTTTTTTTCTCCAGAGTTTTCTATGTACTATGGCTCTTGGTTGCCCGCCAAGCCCACAACATCGGGTCGAGACGGGGCCAACAGCACCTACTGTATTATATACAAGTGGCACAATTTTGCCTTCTCATATATAAACATGCGAAATGAGATATTTTTTAACAAAATATGTACAAAAGCTTACAATTAAGTAACCTTATTTTTTGTAAAATTCCATAATAGACTTAGATAAAAAGAAAACAAAAAAAATTTTTTTACAAATATTTCCAATGACTTACTTCCAATATTTTACAAATATTGGAAGTAAGTCATAGGAAAGAATTCGGTTTAGTTACCGAAATATTATTTCTTTTGGGAGTCTTTAGCTCGGACGGCGTTTTCTTTGTAGGGAATAGTCCCATATGTTTTTTGTAAGCGTGTTTCGTGAAAGGGACCTCACGAGTCGTTCAGCTTGCGCTCTGATGAAGTCGTGTACTTATGGAATTGTGTGTGCGTTTCTGATCTCCTGTGTTGGTACGAATTTACTCTGGTTTGTGAGGTAGCGAAGTGTTTTATTTTGGAATGTTTCTAAGCGATTTCTGTCTGTTTTTGTTGCGTTCCCGAATATTTCGCAGCCGTAAAGCAGCCTTGGACGGATGTAAGAGAGGTATAACCTTAATTTATTTTTGTGCGTGAGGCGTGATTTAGAGCACAAGAGTGGAGACAAAACGGCTCTTGTACCTTGTGCTATCTGTGAGGCATGCTGTACGTGCTTGGCCCATGTCAGTTTGTAATCGAAGTGTATCCCTAAGAATTTGTGTGATAATTTCGTCGGAATACGCACGGATTGAAATATTAATGGCTTTTTGGGAGATAGCTTCGTTTCCTCCGAAAGTGGACAACTACGCTTTTCTCCGCATTTATTGTGACTTTCGAGTTAACGGTCCACTTTTCAAGTAAAGAGAGGTGGTTTTGGATCTTGCGGAAGGCGCATGTGCCACTCCAAGATCTCGCCGCGATTGCAGTATCATCGGCGAACATGAAAGTGAGAGTTTGTGGAGAAGAAGGAAGATCATTGACATAGCAGTTGAAGAGAGTAGGAGATAATATGGCGCCCTGCGGCACACCACAGTTTATCTGTTTCCTAACTGACAGAGCTCCGTTTTCGGCGACATGTATGGCTCGTGAAGTGAGAAAACTTTGAAATATCTTGATGAGATATATCGGCACCCCGATTTTAATTAATTGAAGTAACAATCCATCATGCCAGACTTGATCGAATACCTTGGCCACATCCAAGGACAACACCGCGATGTGTTGGTTGTTCTGCATGCCGTGGCTGATGTACTATGCAAGTCTGACTATTTGCAGGGAAGTGGAAAGCCCTTCACGGAATCCCATTTGATCTGGTCTGATTACGGCATTTGTTCGTAAGAAGAGGTCTAGACGGGCTTTTAAAATAGATTCAAAGAGTTTAGAGATAGAGGAAAGTAAAGAGATAGGTCTACGGTTTAACGGAATCGTCGGGTCTTTGCCTGGCTTTGAAAGCAGGCAGAGTTTTGCTATTTTCCACGAATCTGGAAAATAGCAGGAGAAAAGACAGTTGTTAAATAAGCCCAGCAAGTGACGAACGGCCGGCAGGGGCGCGCTCTTTAAGTGTCTGTTAGAAATGTCGTCAATACCCGGTGCTTTTTTCGGGTTTAAATATTTAATGTACAGTCTTAGCTCCGTCTCTGTTACCGGTTGGAACGGCGGTGTCGGGAGGAAATCTAGGCTACTTGTAGCAGCTTCGGCTTCCTCGTCCCCCTCCGTTCTTGGCCAGTCATTTTTCTTGGAATAGTTCAAGCTAAGAGAGCTGTCACAGTGAAAAGACAACTGCCGTGTTCAAAGAAGATAGAGCTACAGAAGAGGAAACAAACACGTTTAAGCATTCGTATGGAGCTTGGCACTCTATGGATCAGAAGCATGGACAATCGGAAAAGTAGACCAGAAAAGACTAGAAGCCTTCAAACCCTGGTACTGGAGGAGGATAATTAAGATCAAATGGACGGTTAAAATAAGAAATGAAGAAGTTTACAGAAAAAGAGACGAAGAACGGACCTAATGGAACACCATAGAGCAAAGAAGAACTAGATGGATTGGCCACACCCTGAGGCACAATGGATTCGTGAAGAATATAATAGAAGGAAAAAGAGAGGGAAAACAATGGTATGGTACTAAATTAAAGAAGAAAGTACATTGCAAAAAATACCAGGAAGTAAGCCAATTAGTATCAGATAGGGTAGGATGGAGGACTGCAGTCAACCAATCTTAGGATTGAACGACTAAATGATAAATAATAATCATTATCACTGGATCTGTTAAAGGAATGATGATAATGTATAAACATTTAAGAATATTCATTTCTGCCTTATTCCTCTTCCCAACACTACGCATCCGGAGTTTTCATGACCCGTTCTAATCTGAGCTGTCTGAAACATCTCCAGGTTGCGGATTAGTCTCCTGTGCCTCCAATCTATTTCTCAATTCACTCTATCAAACGCTTTTTAGAAATCTATGAAACAGGCAAATGCGTCCTGATTGTATTTTATATTCCTCTCGATTAGTGATCTCATTACTCCAATGGCATCACGCGTACCTTCTCCCTTCCTAAACCCAAACTGATTATCCCCTAAGTAATCATGTGCCTTACTCTCTATCCTTTTTCCTTACTTTTGTTGATGATCCTGAGAATAACTTAAGCTGCATGGGATATCAAACGTATTGTTCTGTAGTCCTCACCTGTCGTTGCCTTTACCTTTTTTGGAATAGGAAGTAACACTGATCTTACAAAGTCTTCCAGCCAGATTCCTTCCTCATAGAGAATATAAATGAGGTCATAGTGAGCCTTTCTCCCACATTTTCCTAAACATTTCAATAGTTCTGTAGGAGTGCTGTCTACCCCCACGGTCTTATTTGGTTTCATCTCCCTAAATGCCCTTTTTATCTCATTGTCGAGTATGTCTGGACCTAAGCTATCTTAATTTATGTCATATTTTCTTTCTATGTCTAAGATTGTTGGCCTAAGTTCCTTACCATACAATTACTCCATAAACGATCGTATTCCTTTAATCTCTGTAGGATCTTTCAATAGAAATAATAAAGCATAGTAACAGTATATTTGCTTTTGCCGGCGACTTTAACTTGTCGGAAATCAAGCGAACCATTCGATGTGCAGGAAAACCTGAAAGAAACCTCTATCAAATGTTTCTGAACATATTGGCCGACTTTTCGTTAGAACATACATTTAAATTTTCGTGTGCCGCGTGAGGAGAGAATGTCCCGCCGGCTTCGGTTCCTCGGCGTTACCGTGGGGGAGGGTTTCGGGAGTTAAGGGCTTGAAAGTATCGGATCGTGAGGGCGGGGGGGAGAGTAAAGGGAACAGCAAATATCGCCGCCTCCCATCTCATGTCGCGGCCGATGTGCCATTAGTGCCATGGTGGATGATTTCAAATGCAATCTCGTCAAAAATTTGAGATTCATTGGGAAAAAATCATACATTAACATTATAAACTTAATCGGGCATGCATTGCAATCGTGGCATCGACGGCATGGTCCACCGGGTGGCAATGAATGGCGATCTCCTTGCAAGGGGGAGGGCGGGGGCTTCTGCCCACTGCGAGTCGAAGTGGGGAGAGTGAAGCGGGGACCTCCCCCCGTGGACTGTGGAGGCTTCCCTCTCGCCCCCCTGCGCGAAGTAGGCCCCTACCTCTGGGGCCGCGCCTCTCCCGCTTCGAGTCTCGCAAACTTCCGCGCCTGCGCGGCTCCCCTTCTCTTCGCCGCCCATGAGTCTCGGCGGTCGGGCGCCCCTCTCCTCCCCCCAGTGGGCCGAGCACCGACGACGAACGCGCGCAGTGTCACGGCGGCTGGTGAAGTGGTCAGGTGAAAGTGGTGTTGCGGTGCTCGTGTGCTGCCATTTGTGCTGTCCCCCCGGGGAGTGGTGCTCTTCCGCACGGAGTGAGTAGTGCCCTTCCTCCATCAATTCTCTCCACGTACGAAAGTTCTGCAACGTGCGTCGATCAATGGCGCTGTCTCCACGTGCCCCCCTCCGAGAGTAGCAGGAGGTGACCACCCACACCTCGATGGAGGGGTCCGCCAGTGGGATGAGGGCCTATCACCCGGCGTTGAGGTTGCCCCTTGGGACAGCCTCAACGCCGTTATAAGAGAGTGTCGGGAATTCCCCGGCCAGAGCAGTCTCATTACCCGGGAGAATCAAGCGCCCCGCACCCTTCTTCTCCTTTCTCCCCTCTTGGTCCAGTAAACGACGAAAGGGGGGTCTTGTGTCTCCGTGCCATCTCGGATGTCCCTTAGACGAGGTTGGACCCGCACCAATGTGCTGCTTCTTGCTGAGGGCCTGGTGGGTGCGCAGCAGCAATCGAGTCCGCCCGAGAATCGTTTGAGCGAGAGGCCAAGGAGGGCATCCGTCCCTGACCCATGTCAGTGCTGCCCTATAGTGGAGCGGCGGCGGTCGATTCTCGCCCCCTCCCCCTTGGGTGGGGAGGCTAGACCCTAGCGGAACCCTCCCCCCTCCTCGGGAGCGAAGGACATCTCCCGCCCTCCCCCTATCGATCGACCTCCAGACGCGCATTTCTGCACCTGAGAGCAATTTTCCCAGCGAGCACATCTCTACGCTACGCTACGAAGAGAGACTATCATTTAATGCGAGTACTGAGTGCTAGCTTGTACATGTCGATTAACTCTAACATTTATGATGCGCACAGTTAGAGCCTAGTATTACGTTCCTCCCGACTCGTTTCCAGTTTCACATTTGCACACCTCCCACGGAAGCTGCTGGATCAAGTTAATCAAAGAATTGGCAAATATTTGGGTGTAGTGTCGTCGAAATAGGCATCTTCCTTGAAACCTACGTGCAAAGACATCCGACTGCGCCACCTTCTAAGCGGGAAGGGGGGCAGTTTGGGGTAGGGGGCGCCGAGACTCGAAACGATACTCGAGAAACGATAAATGCGAAAGAGTAGCCAACAGTTTGGAAAAGACCAACTTATTAAATTCCTCCTTTCAAAGCGTCTTCACCAAAATCTCACTGAATATCTCCGTATGCTTACCATCCAACCGATGCCCAAATTAGAAATCTCATATAATGGAATGGAACCTTTGCTGAAAAATATTAAACCTAATAAACCCTCTGGGCTCGATCAATACTAGCTCGTATATTTAAGGAACTAGCGTCGGAAATTGCACCGTATCTAGAAATCATATTTAAGAAGTCGCTAGTAGAATACAAGGTTACCAGTGATTGGAAAACAGCTAACCCAGCACCAATTTTTAAAAACTGAGACAAGAAAGAACCGAGCAAATACAGACCTATTTCTCTCAAATTCATATCGTGCATGGTCATGGAATACATAGAAGTTCGTTCGATCTTGAGACACCTCTACAGTCTGGAACTGTTTTTGAAAAATCAACACGGTTTCCGAAATGGTAAATCCTGCGAGGCCCAACTTACGCTTTTTGTTCATGATATTCTTATTTCGGAAGAGTGCAATGTTCCAGTGGACGCGGTTTCTCTAGATTTTAAGAAAGCTTTCGACTAAGTACCTCATATTAAACTACTTACAAAGCTAGAATCCTTTGGAATTGATAAAAAATATCCTGGGTTGGATTATAGACTTTTCGAGTGGTCGGGTACAAAGAGTAGTGATAGATACGAGGGTCATCCGGAAAGTAGTACCCGTTCGTGCCGCATGAAGTGCTGACGACGCGAGTAGCCGCTGGACGAGGTCAGATAGCTTCAGTGGCTTGTCTGCCTTCTCTGAGCCAAGTTGCGTGACGCTAGCATTGCCTGTGTTGTTTCTGTGATTGTTTACAATGTTTAAAAAAATTGAGAACGCCGCCAGTTGTAAAGTGAGGGCAGTGATTAAATTCCTCAATGCAAGAAACGTTCGCCCATGTGATATTCATCGCCAATTAAAGGAGGTGTATGGAGACAATGTAATGGACGAGTCGTCTGTTCGGCGGTGGTGTCGCAACTTCAACATGGGGAGGGGGAACACACACGACGATGAGCGTTCGGGGAGACCGTCTGTCATTACAGACCAACTGGTGAGCTCAGTTGACGAATTCGTGAGGAACGATCGGCGCGTCACAATTGATGACATCTGTGAGCATTTTCCCAATGTTTCTCGAACAATTGTTCATGAAATTGTTAAACACCATCTGCATTATGCATTAAGAAACTTGTCACACGTTATGACAAATGCCTTAATTTGCTTGGAGATTATGTTGAGAAGTAGTTTAAAGTATCCTCTTTCAAATAAAATTTTTTATGTTTGTTAATATTTACTTTTGTGTCTTTATTTCACGAACGGGTACTACTTTCCGGATGACCCTCGTAGAATTAGCTCAAAACCAGTAGAAGTTGCCAGATAATCTCAATTATTCCCTCTTTTGAAAGGTAAACTGTTAACGGCTATTAGAGTTTTTTCAATTATTCAGTAGAAGTTCCCCCCGGGAAGTGTCACCGGTCCTCTTTTATTCCTACTTTACGTATGTTAATGACATTGACTCCGTAGTCACTAGTAAGAAACGTTTATTTGCCACCGATGCAGTGGTTTACGTTGATATCCGTAATCCTGAGGACACAGCAGCTTTATGAGACGACCTTAATGCTCTACAACTCTGCTGCGACTCTTGGCAATTAGATTTCAACTTATTCAAGAGTGTTTTGATGAATTTTTGGAAAAAAAACCAGCCCCACCCGAAAGTCTACTGCATCGGGAACACCTGAAATGGAATGTGTAGACTGATGGCTGGCCTCTTAAGCGTGAATCCACGACCCGCAATCGCCGCTTCCTTGAGCTAGGGCAGTGTGGCTGCCCTCGTCGCAGCAGAGGGGACGCAACACCCGTCTGAGGGTGCTCCGCCTTCCTACCCCCCTTCCCAGTCTCGTCGCATGGCCAGAGATTCCCGTTGATTGTGTCTCCTCGTGTCACTTCGCATTACTTCAGTTCTTCTTTCCTCTCACCCGCCTTCGTGCCCGGAAACCACCTTACTCTTTCGCCCACCCCGAGGATTACCCCTCTACCGTGGCCTTCAACATTTCCCTTTCACCTCTCTGTCGTGCCATTGACCAATCAGTCCTTGCCTCATCGCTTCGGTGATCCTTGCACCGACGGATCATGCAATCATGGTGATTCGGCCCTCACTGAGAGCTCTCAGTGAGTCATAACCGCCCGTACAACAATCGCGATACAATCACCTCATCCCCGCCCCATTGCCCCTCCCGGGGCCATTTAATCTCTTGGCTCGCTCGCCACATTTGAAACCGCGGCAATGTCGAAGCGTTTTTCATTCTCTCCCACCAACACTCACACCTCTCAATTTTTCTCCGCACCCACATTTCGAAAACTTCGAGTCAACGCTCGATCTTTTGCTTCGAAGACGACCAGGGGTCACAGCCCTCCGCTCCGCATTTGAAGTCTCGAGGGACGAAGCGGCGAGGTTGTCGGGACGAGAGCCCGTCCCGCCCTCGCCACCAACACTTGAAATGGATGGAAACTTGATGAAATTAGCGTGGGCCATTTATTTGTTCACTTATTTATCGAGAATCGAAAGACACCCTTTGGCGATCGTGGCGGGGCGGCCAGGGGTCGCCGAGGCGAGGGATGGCTTTATCCGCTTAAAATTCTGCTTTTTGTCCCTCAGGAGCAGAGGTCGGGCTTTCCGATCGATCTATGTTGCCAAGCACTCGTGGGGACACGAGCCTGAAGGGAGATGTCCGCCGAGCTGTGCGCCATCCAGGGGCGCTTCTGCAGGACTTCGCCGTCCGCGCGGAGGGTGGGCGACGATACTGGGGTCCCGCCTGGGCCGCCCACGCACCCCATGGCCCCAGGGCCGCCGTCCGGTGAATCTCCGGCCGCTTTGGGAGGAGCCGGCCTCAACAATGGCGCCATCTCTAACGGGTAATCATGTGTCGTGTGGTCACCGTCTGTACACAAATGTTGGGGCCACTTTTTTGTCCATTTGCATGGCGTTTTATCCCGCCAGTCGATTGGATCTATCTCTCATTGATGCGGGAAGGGACGGGAGAGGGAACGGCTGGTAGCGCCCTCGGCACTGTATCACCAAGGTCGGCAAATGGAACGTTGTTATCACTGAGTAGCATATCTAAAATATTATATGGTGCATCTAGTTTGGAATCACTCACGAAGAGAACGTTAAATTACAAATTATATTTCTTACATAAATGGGAAGGACGTCAATTTAGCAGTGCTGTTGAAAATGTATAATTATCCCCATCTCACTACAGTAGGCGAGATCATATCAATAAAATTAGAGATATTTAGTGCAGGAGGGATAGGATGCTATTTCTCCCACTAAAGATAATAGATGTGGATAACGTTGTCCGACCGCGGTAGGAAGTAAAAGTATTTTGGGTCAAAAGTAGTTCAGTGTGAAATCACTTCTGCCACACATACTATTGGTGGCTTCCTGGGTCCCACCTCAATTAAAAAATAAATAAATGTCCTTCTACCCTGCGTGAATTCACATCCCGGGCCATTTATATGTAAAACCTACCTTAACCGCTAGATTACCTCATAATAATAACAAACCATAAACACAGTAATCAACTCGAAGATCAGTTTAGCAGGTGATGGCAGAGTTGCCCAGAGGTGCCTAGAGTGCCTTCTAGAGCCCAGAGTGCCAGTGTGACTACTGACTCTCCGGTCAGTAGTCCAACGCTCTACCCCCTGGACTACTGCGACCCACATTTTATATATATAAAACTTAGACAGCAACACACAATATGAGAACACATAAAAGGAACACCCACACGTTATTTCAACAGAATTGAGCTCCGACTTCCTCGGAAGATTAGTTGGGACTGACTGATGAATGGTGTGTGGGAGAGAGATAGAAGGGGACGGGGGAAGGGAAGAACAGGTGGTGGGGGAGGGATGAAAGAAAGGGTTGTGGAAGGGGAAAGAGAGAAGGGAGGCCAGAGAAGAGCAGAGATGGGATAAGAATGAGAGGGAGGATGTGGAAATAATTCCCAAGCGGCACAGAAGACAAACAGTCAATCTGCAGACATTGCAACATCTACGACCCAGGTGTCAACTTACAAAAGCATCATCAGGACTCAACAAGTCCAAACCCAGGCAAAGAATATCTTACTATCCCGCATGAAACAAATCTGTACCTGTCCACTTCAACCCTCTATAATTAGTGAACAACATTGAGACCCGGATGTGGATAGGCTTCGCACAGCCATATAAATGCCGTTTCCATCGTTTTTAATTTTATAGGGTTATCGGATACTAAAACAGAAACAATGTAACACTGGTTGAAGGGAATGTTGTCGTGGGAGGCATGTCTTGAGATGGGAATACCCGCAGATGGGGATGAGGTATTACATGAGGCAAGATGAAATACCAGGAAGTAAGCCAATTAGTATCAGATAGGGTAGGATGGAGGACTGCAGTCAACCAATCTTAGGATTGAACGACTAAATGATAAATAATAATCATTATCACTGGATCTGTTAAAGGAATGATGATAATGTATAAACATTTATGAATATTCATTTCTGCCTTATTCCTCTTCCCAACACTACGCATCCGGACTTTTCATGACCCGTTCTAATCTGAGCTGTCTGAAACATCTCCAGGTTGCGGATTAGTCTCCTGTGCCTCCAATCTATTTCCCAATTCACTCTATCAAATGCTTTTTAGAAATCCATGAAACAGGCAAATGCGTCCTGATTGTATTCTATATTCCTCTCGATTAGTGATCTCATTACTCCAATGGCATCACGCGTACCTTCTCCCTTCCTAAACCCAAACTGATCATCCCCTAAGTAATCATGTGCCTTACTCTCTATCCCTTTTCCTTACTTTTGTTGATGATCCTGAGAATAACTTAAGCTGCATGGGATATCAAACTTATTGTTCTGTAGTCCTGACCTGTCGTTGCCTTTACCTTTTTTGGAATAGGAAGTAACACTGATCTCACAAAGTCTTCCAGCCAGATTCCTTCTCCATAGATACTACGAATCAGCCCATATAGTCTTCCTCCTGCATTTTCCTAAACATTTCAACAGTTCTACAGGAATGTTGTTCACCCCCACAGCCTTATTTGCTTTCATCTCCTTGAATGCTCTTCCTATTTCATCGTCGAGTATGCCTGGACCTAAGCTATCTTCTTCTACGTCATGTTCCTTTTCTATGTCTAACTTTGTTGACCTATGTTCTTTACCATACAGTGTTTCTATATATTCCTTCCATTTCACTTGTATCTCTTCTGTGTCAACTATTACACAGGCCAACGGTGGTTTTGGTGCCGGAGCTTTTAATGTTGATTTAAAGAACAATTGGGGTGCTGAATCCAATTATATTACTAGTTTTTTCCTATCAGCTATAGTTTTCAAGATATAGATATGTTGTTACTTATGTAAAAAAATCTTCTACATGATGATATGGGAATATTATATTAATAACACAGGCCAACAGTGGTTTTGGTGCCGGAGCTTTTAATGCTGATTTAAAGGACAATTGGGGTGCTGAATCCAATTATGATACTAGTTTTTTCCTATCAGCTATAGTTTTCAAGATATAGATATGTTGTTACTTACGTAAAAAAATCTTCTACATGATGATATGGGATTATTATATTAATAATAAAACCCACTAAATATAAAGACTTGATTTATTTCTAGGGCTGTTAAATCACCCACAAACACAACAGAATTTTACAATACAATTGAACACAAATACTAAAATTTTTTACTGTAATAAAACAAATTGAAAAGAAAAAAATACATAAATACATCACTCAACACATTGGAAGCTTCTTTTGCGTAATTTTCTTGAGTGCACTTTGTTCAAACAGTCTCGTTTTAAGCACCAGCAGTAACCTGCCATCATATGGTTATCCCATCTTCCTTGGTAGCGAGCTTCCATTGTTTTTATATCCTGGTGAAATCTTTCACCTTGTTCTTCACTTGTGTCTCCTAAATTTCCAAGAAAATTGTCTAAGTGGCTGTGTAGGTAGTGAACTTTTGTGCTCATATTACATCCAAGTGATTTGAAGTTACTGAGCATAATGTTTACCAGCTCAATATAATTTTCACTTTTGTGATTTCCTAGAAAATTTTTTATGACCTCAACAAATGACATCCAACTAATTTTTTCAATCTCATTCATTGACTCGACAAAAGCAGGATCCTTTGTAAGTTGTCTGATTTGTGGCCCCTCAAAAATACCAGCTTTAAGTTTTTCAATACTTATATGGGGCATATTTAGTCTTAAGTAGCCGAAGCATGGTCCATCCTTGTCAAGAGCCTTTACAAATTGCTTCATTAGGCCTAGTTTAATATGTAGAGGCGGTAAGATGATTTTCTCTCTTTCAACTAAAGATTCAGCAATGATGTTTTCTTTCCCAACAACCAAGTTTTCTCTCTTAGGCCACTCCTTCTTAATCCAGTGGTTTTGTCTGTCCCTGCTGTCCTAGAGGCACAAGAAACAAGGATATTTTGTGTAGCCACTTTGCTGCCCAAGAAGAAAGTTCACCATTTTTAAATCTACACAAATCACCCAGCGTTGTTCCTGGTATTTTATCTTCTGTAAGACCAATGCTATTGTATCGTATTCTTCTTTCATTTTAGTTGAATGAGCGATTGGTATTGCGCCAAACCTGTTACCATTGAGAAGAAGTACACATTTTAAACTATGCTTGGAGCTATCAATAAACAAACGCCAATCACTAGCATCATATTGTGATAGTAGTCCCATTTTTTCCAAAAGACCCTTAATGTCTAAACAAAATGTAAGGTTGTCTTCTTGAGTAAAGAAGGGTAGCATATCCTTTTCCCTTGTGCGATAAAAACTTATTTTTGTACCGGGTTGCAGTAAATTCTTTTCATGCAGTCTTGATGCTAGTAGTTCGGATGCTTCCTTCGATAAGTTCAGTTCTCCAGCAAGATAACCTAGTTCATCTTGATTAAATAGTTGAGGAATTGTTGATACCCCCTCGTAGTCACTGCCACTATCGTCAATAGAATGGAAAATGTTGTCAAATAACTCAAATTTTTCCTTAGATATATCTGGTAACGTCTGAAATATTGGGATTGGTATTTCTTCTGAATGGGGTACCGGGCGTCTAGCTGAAGGCAAATCTGGATATGTCCACTTGTGGCGATTTTTTCGATTAATTCCCGAAACATTTACTATGCAAAAATAACGGTCGTCAATATGGTTCACAGGTTCTCTCCACACCATTGGCACACCAAATTTTAGACTTTTCCTTTGTCCTGTTGTCCATTGCCGCAGATGTTCAGTACATGTTTTACACACAAAATGCGGTGCCCATGTTTTATTTTGGTCACCAAGCTTAACACCAAAATATCCCATAGCAACATAAAAGAAGGATACTTACAGTAGATATTTACGTTTTGACAGCACAGCCATCATCATCAGAATCAGTATATATATATATATATATATATATATTCAAACATAGAAATAGGTATAAGGAAAGGGGATAGGAAAACACATAAAAGGCGAACACAGGACATGTGGGAAGGTGGTTTTTGAGCAGATCACGAAAGTAAAAATATTTCCTTATCCAGGATTTGAACCACGGACCTTCCACTTTCCGGGCGGATGTTCTACCAGTTGAGCTAATAAGGAAACCTGATTTACATCGAGATCTGCGATCTTATAAAGCACCAAAGTGCTCCGATAGATGTTGCCCGAGAGATGGCGTTATGGAGCTGTTTCACCCACCAAAGGAGAAATAGACGGGACACAAGAAGGGGAAAGGATAGTAGAAAAGCATTCATACGATATTATAAAGGATAGGAACGGTGCGTTTCATGGCAAGCATAGCCAGAAGAAGAGACGAGCCACATTAGCCAAACACATATTCAAACTTGAAAATCCTGCCATACGGCGCACAAATACTCATTCAAACATAGAAATAGGTAAAAGGAAAGGGGATAGGAAAACACATAAAAGGCAAACACAGGACATGTGGGAAGGTGGTTTTTGAGCAGATCACGAAAGTAAAAATATTTCTTATCCGGGATTTGAACCACGGACCTTCCACTTTCCGGGCGGATGCTCTACCAGTTGAGCTAATAAGGAAACCTGATTTACATTGAGATCTGCGATCTTATAAAGCACCAAAGTGCTCCGATAGATGTTGCCCGAGAGATGGCATTATGGAGCTGTTTCATCCACCAAAGGAGAAATAGACGGGACACAAGAAGGGGAAAGGATAGTAGAAAAGCATTCATACGATATCTTCCATTTCTCGGGTATATATGGAGAGATATACCCGAGAAATGGAAGATATCGTATGAATGCTTTTCTACTATCCTTTCCCCTTCTTATCAAATCAGGTTTCTTTATTAGCTCAAGAGGTAGAGCATCTGCCCGGAAAGTGGAAGGTCCGTGGTTCAAATCCCGGATAAGAAATATTTTTACTTTCGTGATCTGCTCAAAAACCACCTTCCCACATGTCCAGTGTTTGCCTTTTATGTGTTTTCCTATCCCCTTTCCTTATTCCTATTTCTATGTTTGAATGAATATTTGTGCGCCGTATGGCGGGATTTTCAAGTTGAATATATATATATATATATATATATATATATATATGATCTGCTCCCCTCTCCCCACATCCCCTCATTGTCCCTTCACCCCGTTCCCATGCTAATTGCCTCTCAAAAAATATTATCTATCTTCTGTTGTGCAAACAATGCACCTCATTCTACATAGGCGAATGCATTACCCCCTTATCAATCCGAATGAACAATCACCGCTACCCATGTAATTCTGCTTCACTCTCTTCTCTTCCTATCCCTTTACATGCAAGTTCACACAACCTATCATTTGACGAATGCTTTTCCCTAACAGTTCTAGAATCCCTACCCGATTCAGCCACCAACATAGAGGTGAGAACTCGCGAATCCGCATACATCCTATATTTCCGATCCTTTAAAATTCCCACCCTTAACCGCCATCTTTAATTTCCTTCCCAACAGTCCCTAAACCTTCCGCCCCCCCCTCCCCTCCCCAGGCACTCTTCCCTCAAAACCTCTCAGTCTGACCTGAAGAAGGCCTCAGAATAGGCCGAAAGCTTAAATCATCTGCAGTGTGAGTGTCCTTTTACTTGTTATCTGTTTTATATATATATATATATATACACATTCAAATGCGGAGTCCCGCCAGACGGCACACAAATATTCATTCATTTCTATGTTTGAATGAATATACTATATATATACATTCTGATGATGACGGCCGTGCCGTCGAAACGTAAATATCTACTGTAAGTGCCCTTCTTTTATGTTTCTGTGTGTGTAATATTTATTATTTTAGTGTTTGCATGTTTGTGCATTGCCGAAGAGCGTCATTTTCAGGATTATATATATATATATATATAACTTTTGGACGGCACAATATAACACAGAATAAAACAGATAACACCTAAAAGGACACTCACACACATATATATATATATATATATATGTATATGTATATATAACCATAAAAACAGTAATCAACCCGAAGGTTGGTTTAGTAGGTAATGGTAGAGCTAACCCATGTACCAAGCCCGACAGCATGTGAACATTCACACATCAGGGTAGGGGGGCCAGTTCCTTTCCCTGGGCCGGTTATGGTTTCCCAGGAAGATCTGGTACCCGAAAAATCAACTAGCAACTAGCTTGGGTGGAGCTGCAGGTGCCCAGATAGCCTCGCCCGGGAATCGAACCCGGGGCCCTCCGGTCAGTAGTCCAACGCTCTACCCACTGGACCACTGCGACCCACTATATATATATATATATATATATATATATATATATATAAAGGCACTTTCTCGAAAAACCCACGATCATGCGCAATTATATATATATATGCGGGTCGCGGTGGTCTAGTGGGTAGAGCGTTGGACTACTGACCGGAGGGTCCCGGGTTCGATTCCCGGGCAAGGCACTTTGGGCACCTGCAGCTCCACCCAAGCTAGTTGATTTTTCGGGTACCAGATCTTCCTGGGAAACCATAACCGGCACAGGGAAAGGAACTGGCCCCCCTACCCTGATGTGTGAATATTCACACGCCGTTGGGCTTGGTACACGGGTGAGCTCTACCATCACCTACGAAACCGACCTTCGGGTTGATTACTGTGTTTATGGTTATATATATATATATATATATATATATATATATATATATATATATATATATATATATATATATAAATTCATTCACATGGAAATAGAGAAAAGGAGAAGGTATTTGGAACACATATAAAAGGTGAAGACTGGAGAGGTGGGGAAGGTAGAATCGAGAGATCACAAGTTCAAAAATATTTCCTTGACCAGGACTTGAACCATGAATCTTTTGATTTGCTGGGCCAATGCTATAACCTCTTGATCTATTGAGGAAATATGATTTACCCTGAAATCTGCGAGGAGTTTATACAGCTAAGTACCCCAATTTTTTTTCAACCAAGTGCCCTGGTTTTCATGCTAGAATATGTGTGTGTGTGTCTACATAGTTGTAAATCATCATGTATTCATCAGCTCATCCTGGCTGGTTCACCTGTAGGGTGGTTGGTGTCAACATCCCACTGGGAGTGGTGCCTCCTGGGGGGTCAGTGGGAGGCAGCAATGGTGCCCTTGCCAAGAAGGTTCCAAATGCCTTCCTGCAGACAAGAATGCTGACCCATCTGCCCAAACGGCCACCCGTGGATATTGAATTCACCAGTCTCTCACACTCTGTCTCCGAGGGAAGGAGGAGAGGTTAGTCCTTTTACTCGTCCCTCCTTTCCACCTCGTTGTTATGAAATGTGCTCTACCACTTGATGTTGGTTGCCCCAGGCAGTTTTTCAGAGAGTAAAGGTTTTTTTTTGAAAGAAAATCTTGAATGGTGCACCTTCAGAATAAATCTCTACCTCTTCAAACTAAACAACTTTGCTTCCAACACTTTAATTTCTTCTTTTTTAAGGTTCCCTTCCAAAAACGTGTGTAAATGATTCTTGGACAGAAATGTTCAGGGGTTCATTTTGGAAAGCTACAAGATATTCAGAAGCCCTCTGAAAATAGTCTTAAATGTGTTATCAAACTTCTGAATTTGGTTGCTAATTAAGTATGCAATTAACAAACGCTGTACCATTTATTGCCATCAGTGTCCTCTGTATGAGCAAATTATGAGGTTTGTCTGAAAGGTTTCTGACCTCAACATGAGGATGGCAACACCCTTCAACAAAATTTGGGAAATTTGTTGGGGCATGCCTTATAAGTTACCAAACTTTCAGCCATTTTGGACGCTCACGTATTTTTTGACAATTGTTTGAGTGAGTTGTTTTGAGGGTTTTTGTAAAAATTGAAAAAATTGAGTATTGAGTTGTCAGTAAATGTTTGTTTTTCAAAGTTACATCTACAAAAATCAAAGATGAGTTGTATATTATGAATGGGGACTTTGCAGCATCATTTATGACCAGAAATCTATGCAGCTGAATTTAAATGTGGCCGTACCATTTTGGATGAAGATGAGCATTTGTGATGGCCAAAAACTGCAATGACCACCAATAGCACTGAAAAAGTTCACAAGACACTACTGGATGACAATCGATTTGAGGCTGGATAAATAGCAGAGGGTATGGGCATATTGTAAGGAAACATTTCTCGCATATTGACTGAAGAATTGGACATTTGTAAGCTATCAACACCTTGGATGCAGCATTTGCTCACCTTGGACCAAAAATGCAAATGTAATTAATTGAAGCAATTCAGATTTTTTGTCTTGAGTCATAACTGTAGGTGGAAGTTGGACCTACCACTACACTCCAGAGATGAAAGAACAGTCAAAACAGTGGACTGACTGCAAAGGGTGAACCTGCTCTGATAAAGGCGAAGACAGTTCCATAAGCTGGTAAGGTGATGGTGACTGTTTTTTGACATTGTCACAGAATTGTGTGCATCAGTTATCTTCAAAAAAGTAAAACAACAATGGGAGAGTATTACACATCATTACTTGACCAGCTGGAGTAAGAAATTATAACAAAAAGATCACATTTGAAGAAGAAGAAAGTGCTTTACCATCAGGACAATGCACCTGCTCACACTTCATCAATGCCATGGCTAAAATTCACAAATTTCACTTCCAATTCGTTGACCAGTCACCCTGTCCATGAAATCTGACCCCCAGTGACTCATTCCTAATCTTAACGTTTGGCTTGGAGGACAGAGATTCTTATTGGTTAAGGGGGTAATTGAATGCACAAATGCCTATTTTTGTTGAGAAAGATGTCAACAACTATTTTTAAGGATTAAAAGGAGACTATATTAAAAAGCAAAATTCAATTTGAAGAAAAAATGCCACTCTTCTGGTCAGAAACTTTTCAGACTACTTTCACAAATAATTGGAAAAGAACTTGTAGTTTTGAGAAACAGGCCAGAGAGACATTGCCAAGTAATTAAGTGCCTAGTATACTCTAATCACTCTTCCAGTCAATGGTTTCCTCATGCCTGCTCTTGCCTGCTTGATTTATGTAGTACATTTTTCTCTCCAAATAGGTTTCATTGCTTATTCTCAGTCACTTGTTATATGTGCAGCAGATAAAAACCATACCAGAGGCAAGATGCACAATGTAAATAACCAGACTGTGATCATTATTTTCTGCTGTGATGTTACTTCTCTGCACCTTGTCATTTTTTCATAAATGATTTGACAAAAATCACTCATAGACATTTTGTAACCCTGGATTGATTGTATTGACTTTCATGTTTGAAGATGGCTCCTTCACTATCTTTTTAGGGATGTTGATGTGAGTTGCATCACAGTTATCAGTGTAGTAAGTGTGCAGCCACAACTGTTTATCACTGCTTTCCAGGATACAAGACGTTGCTCAAGTGCATCAATGGGAGATTTCGGTCAGGGGAGCTCTCTGCGATAATGGGGCCATCTGGTGCTGGCAAAAGCACCCTCATGAACATTTTGGCTGGATACAAGTGAGTACAATCCAATTCTTTCTTTCACTCACCTCCCAATCTGAAAAACCTGTATTATAAGAAATTATAAAATGCTGTCCCTTGCTCCAACAATAATTCACTGACCCTGGTGATGGCGGGGTAATGTCCTCATCTGCCAATCCTAGGGTCGCGGGTTTGATTCCCACCAGGGTGGGATTTTTTTCCACCTAGGGCCTGGGTGTTTGTATTGTTATTACTGTTGTGTTGTCATTGCTGTCCGATGTAAAAGCCAAAAAGTGCTGTTTTCGGACCAAGACTAATAAACAAATTAATACTGGAAGAGGTATACGTAAGTTAGCAACACGTTTTTGCATCTTCCATCTTGCTTCTTTTGCTTTATTTGTTACCCATCTCAATTTATTATTTGAATCTTTGTACTTCCTTCTACCTGACTCTGTAGCTATCTTTCTAATAATCTCATCTGTGATCCATGATTTCCTTTCTTTTTCCCATGAACAGGTCCTATAGTTTCTTTTGAAATTTCAATATCCCTTTTTTTATATATTCACATTTTTTCTTGAGAGTACTCAGCTCCTTTCTCTCACCCATAATTTTCTCTACAACATGCTTATACACCTTCCTTATAATTCCAGTTAATGCTTCTACATTCCAGTTCCTACCTCGCCATCCCTACCTTATCTTTTTGAATTGGACGGTACACTACATGACTACTAAATTGTGATCAGATGCAGCATCCATTCCTGGGAAACTGTGCGAGTTGATCACGCTGCTCCTAAATCACACCATGCGTGAGTGTGTGTGGGAGGGGGAGGGGCTATGGCCTGTGGTGGGGGAGTATTAGGATATCATCTGTAAAGCAGAATAAAACCACCCACAAAACAAACAAAAGCATGCTCATTCACACAGGCATATACAAGTGTATTTTATACTTTTAGACTTCACTTCATTGAATGGTTTGATGTTGTTTGATGGGTATATATTCAGCAGTTGTGTGCGTAACTTGTATCTGATGATGCCACCAATCAGTGAAATGTATTGTACTGGGAAATAAAGTCTGTGGAAAATTACAAACTCATAAAACATGGATATACAAGTGTATTCATGCAAAACCCATTTTAACTTACACACATGTAAATGCATATACAAGCGACCAACATACACAAAGCACATGCACCAATGAATGCACCAGATGTCTACACAGCATTTTATCTTTTCCTTGCTTGTAATTTGAATGTATTTACTATTTCTATTATGGCTGTGATTTCTTAGTACTTAGTATTATGATTCCTGGTTGTCTAAGGAAAGGATTTATGTATCTCTGTACTGGAATGTATCTCCCTCATCTTATCTTTGTGGTCTGACACACCTAAATATTATGTTCCCTTAATAATTCTCTTTGTGTCACTGTTAAACTCATGTGTTAGAAACCCTGCAAAAATTCTAAGTCTTGCTTGTTCTCTTTGCAGCCCAAGTGGCTCCCGCCCTAGTTCATCTAATAGACCAGTCACACTTGTCTTCTTATCGCAACAACTTTTGATGAATTTGGTGATTTTTTTTTGGACTTTATCTTTTATAAATGTTTTCTCCCAAGGGTCCCAAACACTTGCGGGATAAAAAGAGACGTTTTAGGTGTGATATGATGGAATATCATGATTAATTAACAATTGGCAATTTTCCACAAAAATAAATTTTTATTAACACGACCAGTTTCAATGTAACGACATCATCTTCTGGTAACAGTCATTTCCCATTGTCTACTATATATGCTGAAAAGCAAGTGAGAGGAGGGTAGTGGAAAATGGGAGAAAGAGGGAGGGGAAGTGGAACGTGGGCAATGTGGATGACAATGAGAGGGGAGAAAATGTGAGGGTGAGGAGAAAGGGGTGGGGGAAAAATTAACACAGTCTGAAAAAACCTCGTAGCTGGCTGGAAGGGTTGTCTCGTTGAGGATGGACTCTCTGTGTGGCGCCAAGCTCCTAGGGCCGTGGAAAAGGGGATGAGACCGGGGTTTTTCCAGCAATGACCGCGCGCAGATATCCATTTACAAAGATCGAACTCCTCCCTACCTGGCCAATGTTAGTAGCTCCACACTCACACCGAATTTCATACACACCACTTTTGTTATTGCAATGTATGGGGTCCAACCCCCCCCCACCCTCTCACCAACATTTCCAAGTGAAATCCCTACTCCACCCCTCCCTAAACCCTCGCTAGTGCTTTCTCCACCCCCCCGTCTTCCCTTGAAACCATATAGATAGTGATCCCAAATCTTTACTCATTTTTGCACACTTCTTTGTGCATGGTTATCTGTGCCCGGTCAATGACGGGGGAAACCCCGGTCTCATCCCCTTTCTCCTCGGCCCTAGGAGCTTGGCGCCGCACAGAGAGTCCACCCTCAACGAGACAACCCTTCCACCCAGCCACGAGGTTTTTTCAGACTGTGTTAACTTTCCCCCCACCCCTTTCTCCTCACCCGCACATTTTCTCTCCTCTCATTGTCATCCATGTTGCTCACATTCCACCTCCCCTCCCTCTTTCCCCCATTTTCAACTGCCCTCCCCTCACTTGCTTTTCAGCATATATAGTAAACAATGAGAAATGACTGTTACCAGAAGATGATGTAGTTGCATCAAAACCGGTCGTATTAATAAAAATTTATACTTGCAAGATATTCCAAATATGGCATACATAAATCAAAATAACACCTCTCTTTAACTAATATATTACATTTCCCCCCCACCTGTTTAATGAAGGCGAGTTTCTTTAAGATGGATTTGCATAAGCACATTGTTTTTGATGACAAGGAATGTTCATTTTACCATGTTATGAATATGGTGTCGTTTGAATGATTGCCTATTTTGGTTTCCATGTTTCACCATGGTACTTTTCAATCAAAGGCCACTAGTGTTCATTTCTTTTGTACCATTGACAATAGTGGCCATTGAGGACATTCTCTATGGAGTATGACTGTATGAGCATGCTTGGTGTCTATTCTTTCTCACCGCATAGAACATCATCTCACCTCACTGGAACAATAACAGTGAATGGTAAGGAGAGGAACCTGAGGTGCTTTCGAAAAATGTCCTGCTACATCATGCAAGATGATGAGTTGCTGCCCCACTTGACAGTGCAGGAGGCCATGACAGTCTCAGCAAATCTCAAGCTGGGTAAAGAAATGCACAGCAGTGACAAACAGCTTGTGGTAAGTGGGTGAAGGAGAAGGGGAGTGAGTGGAGAGGTCAGACACCCTTTCTCCCACATGACTGCTCTGACTGCACACAAAGCATGCAGACACATCTCTCTGGGGAATGTATTTGATGATTGGTGTCATCCTGGCACTAATTATGTCTTCAAATGATGGGATTGGTGGTGTGATGATGAGCGTTCTTGAGATTTTTGCTGGTGGAATTTGGATAATTTCTAGCTCTGCTAGTTTGGAGTATGAGATTATATTAAAGTTGTTGACAGAGAGTTTGCTAGGGATAATCAGCAAAATGCCTGCATAGGTCACTGGCGAAATATGCCATACATTAGACCTTCAGCCACATGATTTCCTCCAGGATTATCATATATCTGTTTTACAGTTAAATATTAATTAAAGTAACTTCATGACTTTGATTATTACTATTGCATTGTCTGCTATGGTGCTTCTGAAATGGACTGGGTGGTTTTGACATAAGACATATTTTTTGATATCACAGAAAATTTCCCATTAGGCCCCACTTAGGCTATGACCTCAAGCTCTACTGACAATGAGATGTATGCACAAGAAAGAACAGCCAAATATTAAAATACTATATATTCAGTATTATTTTGAAAAGGCTATATAGAATGCTGTTTTTTAAATTCATATCCATACAAAGAATAAATTGAGCAATATATTTACAATTTATATTAATGATATTTAATATGGTTATATGATTTTTCACAATTAATAAATTATTATTATTATTACATTACCTGTCTCTAAAGCTTGCACTGTCGCGCTCAGTCACAGACGAAAAGCCTTTGCTATTTATGTCTAACAAAGCCCATTTAAACCCCATAATAAGTGGAATTTTCAGATTTTGTATTACAATAGTGATTCCGAATGATTAATTACTCTAATCACTTCAATTCACCATATCTACTGATATCAGGTATGTAAAGTATATTGTTACTACTTTTGTATACTGTTTAGTGCGATCAGAGCTGTAAGCCATAAGTGGAAAGGGATGTTCCCGAATTCATGTTTGAAAGAGACTTTTGAAAGTCAGGACATGTACACAACTTATGGATGTTTATGCAGCATAATTGACTGTGGCTTAAACACAATACAAATGTGGATATGACACATTATACAAAAAATTTCAATAAAATTCTATAATGTCAGATGAGAAATGATGTAAATATTTGTATGAGATGTCAATTTTATTTACTGTTTTTCATACTGAATATGCTTTCTGGGTGAGTTCCCCAAAAGTGAAACTTCTTGAAGGATATCATTCCCTGGAATCCTCCAACATCCAATCCTTGTCATGTAACGGTAAGGGTAGGAGAGGGAGACCATGGTCAAATGAGTCATGGTGGTGGTGCTGTTGAAAGTAATATTGCAATTACGTGAGCGATTTCCTGTCCACCCCATTTCTGTGAGGCAGTGTGCGCTTTTTGAATTCTATTATTCATGAAGGGGAGTGGAAGTGATCTCCCTTTTGATTTGTCCTCCAACACCTCTCTCCCACCTTAGGTGCAGGAAATCTTGGAAATGCTTGGACTTATGGAGTGCTGCAACACACGCACAGCAAGTCTCTCCGGGGGTCAGAGGAAGCGACTCTCCATTGCCCTTGAGCTGGTCAACAACCCACCTGTCATGTTTTTTGATGAGCCCACAAGGTGAGCACAGCCTCCAACCTCTTGGATCATTGCAGTGCTCCCAGCATCTCAGGTGTTCTCTCTCTCCTCTGTTTGGATTCTGAAAAAGTATTGATATCACTAAGATTAAATTTTCCACTGAATCAACAAAACACACTTAAACTAACCTCTCTCCTTCTCCAGACATCGCTCTGCTTTCCTCCATGATTTTGTTTAGTCTTCCATTCAGTACTCCTAACAATACCTTCATTGCATGGGTGATAACTCTGATCGCTCAATACTCCTTGCATTTCTTTGTTCCTTTCTTCTTTGGTAATGGTATCATCCCTGTTCTCATAAAATCCACTTCTCACTAAAGTAAATTCTGTTGGAGAGGGATGTCAATTCCACCAACCCCTCTTTCCACAGGCATATCAGTGTCTCCACAGGTATTCCATCGATGCCCTGTGAATTTCCATTTTTCATCTCTTTTACCTCTACCACGACTTCACTTGGTGAGATGCTCTCTCCTATGCAGTCTTTTCCCACCTCGTACTCCATCCTTCACATTTATCTGTTCAGATTTATCACTTGCCTTGTACATATCTCCCTTGTACTCCTGCAATCTTTCCATTGTTCCTTTCCCTCCTTAATTATATTTCCTACCCTCCTCTCTCTATCTCCATACCTACTGGCTCTGCTCCCAATGTTTTACTGCCATCCCACGTAATATTATTCACTTTGTACATAGTACACCATTAGCAATGGTCTACAACTGATGTCATTCACATATGAGCATACTGCAGGTAGGCAGGATGGCTTCTTTCCTTCTCCTACTGCTGCTTCCTCAAGAAGATCTGCCATGCAGGCTAATTTTCTGATACGGTGTTATCTGATGCACTACCCAGATTGTGACAAACAACCTTTGTGCCAGCAGCAAAATGCTCTACCCCCTTGTTTTGCAGCATACCATTCAATATGCCATGAGTCTGATTTTACATGAGTAAATAAGACTTACAAACAAATGATAGAGAGAGAGGAAAACAATAAACTGAGTAATTATTGGTTGGATTTAAGAAGGAAAGTAGGACAAGAAGTAATAAGGATATGAATGGAAAGTAATAAAGAATGTGAAATTGGAATGTTTCTCTTTGTTATTCACACATTATGTTTACACAGTGTATATATATGCTAACAATAAAATTAATTAAGTCAATAGCCAAATAACTGATACTAATTCTATGAAATCATGAGAAATTAAATGTCAAAATATACTATTTTGAACAAAGTACAGATTTTTATGAAAGGCTGATTTTTTTATAGTCCCTTAAAAACATACAACTCAACCAGTTCATAGTGGCTTGAAATGTTTTACCTTGACACTTATGATGCTGCATTGCACAATAAGTCATATGGCAGAGCTGCCCACAGCACCTTGTCTGAAACCTTTCCTCCAACTGGACATAAGTGTTATGCTTTCTGGTTGACAGTGGCCTCGACAGCTCCTCCTGTTTCCAGTGCATATCACTCTTGAAGTCCCTGGCCAAGGGTGGGAGGACAATCGTGTGCACCATCCACCAGCCAAGCGCGCGCCTTTTCGAGAAGTTTGATCAACTGTTCATGCTGGCTGAGGGACAGTGCATTTACCAAGGCTCCATCCCTGGCCTTGTACCCTTCCTCTCATCCATGGGGCTGGACTGCCCTAGCTATCACAACCCAGCAGACTTTGGTGAGTAGAGCAGAAATACAGTCTTTGGAATAGAGTTTTATATCTTATGAGCTTTTCTATGAATAAATAATGCATATAAAGTAAGCCACTGCCTTTCATATGGGTCATTTAGTGTGACACTAACAACTGATTGAATACACCCAACACTGCTATAAATGCTCCTTCAATTCTGCATACCTCATTCCACCCCTCGTTCCATCCAATATGCCTAGCTTATTCCTACCCCTTCCTTGCTTGCCTTATGTTCCCCACCTGATTAAAATCAATCAATACAATCATTCAATTCAATCAATTAGTGGGTGCCAGCTAGTTATGCAATAAAATTTTATTACCAACATTATTCATGATTCCCAGAATCCTTCTCAGTTAAGCGGATAAAAGAACTGGGAAAGTGTCACTGACATTTCAGTGGTGGGTCCAAGGTGGGTTCAGTAATATTGTTTGGGAATAATAACATTTTAAATTAATATTCATGTGGTTGGCACTAATTTTTTCCCCAAAATCTCCTGTTGGTTATTCTACCGTCTTTAAATAAGTGAGATTACTTTCAAATTTGGCCTAATTTTCAGGTTTCTGTAAATAAAATTTATTGTAAAATTATTTCTGTTCACACATGAAAATGATGCCCCAGATTGATATTCTAGGTCTGCTACTACATCCTTGTGGAATACCAATGCCCGCCATTATTTTTTTGTCACAAGTTAATTAATCCACCAAGGGTGTGATTGTTAGTTCTCTACTCACTGAAAAATTTTGATGCAGTATATTTTGTTGAGAACCCTTGAAGTGAACTAAGAAGTTTGTGAGGGCAAGTTCTGATGTAGACACTTGAGCAGATAATGAGGTTTTTGTTAGGATAAGGATTCTGTAATTACCAAGATCACAACAAAGAGAATTTGCACTTTTGGGACAAAGTTGTGCCATTTTGGCCAATTGCAGTTCTAATTTCTCTTGAGAGATTTACCAATGAGTGTTTGGAAGAGTTTTTCAGTTTTTTTAGGGTAAAGCACTCGATTGGAATCCTGGCTTGGTTCATTTTCCTGACAGACACAAATTTGTTGTCTTTAGTCACCAAATAAAGTATCTCTATGCTGAACAAACTGCACACTAAACACACTCACATCCATTTTCATGTCCACTAACACAGAAAATATATAAATAACCAACCAGATAGCTGGATGATGATACAAATTGTTCATATTAACATCTTTTGAGGTGAATTTCCCAGGTTTAAGGATGACTCATAGATGTTTATCTGCAGATGGAAAATAGTTAAAGGATAAGAAATGAATCTTTTTGATTTTTGTTAAAGATCCACTTTAATCATCCTGCAAATACTACACAAACACACACATATCCAGGTGTGTGTTCACAAATGCCTGCATACATACATTAATAATAATAATACTTTATTCATTTTGAAAAATGATAGTCATATTAAAAGTCATCATTAGAAATATTACTTAGTATATAAATATTAGTGGGTCGCGGTGGACTAGCGGGTAGAGCGTTGGACTATTGACCGGAGGGTCCCGGGTTCGATTCCCGGGCAAGGCACTTTGGGCACCTGCAGCTCCACCCAAGCTAGTTGATTTTTTGGGTACCAGATCTTCCTGGGAAACCATAACCGGCACAGGGAAAGGAACTGGCCCCCCTACCCTGATGTGTGAATATTCACACGCTGTATAGGGCTTGGTACATGGGTGAGCTCTACCATCACCTACTAAACCGACCTTCGGGTTGATTACTGTGTTTATGGTTTATATAAATATTAGTTCTTAAATGAAAAGAAGATTGACACAAAAGAATTCATCCAATCAGTAAAGTGGGTGAGCAAGTAGCCAGGTTTTATTAACCCTATTCTTGAAACTCTAGAGACAGCCTGATTTCAACTATGTAGGCAGATTAGCAGAATTAGTAGAATAGTAGGATATACAACTGTATATTCATATTATGAAATATGTTGTAAAAATTTCAAAGAAACTGCGAGAGATGCAGCAACAGTAACTTTAATGGAGTCATCCGCTACGTGTGCATTATAATGCAACAATTTCAGAGAGTAAAAATCATTCGCCTTGACCGGGATACGATGATTTTTACTCTCTGAAATTGTTGCATTGAAATGTGTTGTAAGTTGATGACAATCTATATTAAGTAGTATTTAGACTTGATTTACCTCTTGTGGAGTAGTTATGGATATTAGATCTTAATTGGTAAGTTTCTAGATTAACTTTAACATGGAGCAGAGCCTTAAAGAAATATAAACTAAATGCAGTCATGATTCCATACCTAATAAAAAAGGTTTGCAGGAATCACATGGTGGTACATTAGTAAGAGAGCGAATAGCTCTATTTCGTAGTAGCAAAATTTGTTTAACATGTGGGGAATGATGCCATAATTCAGCATCATGATTCAAATAAAATTGAAAGAAGGCATGGAAAAGTCTTAAATGGTGCTCATTTGAAATGAGAAAGTTGAGCTTTCTTAACATATAAATAGCTTAACTCAGTTCATTACAGATCTGACTATTGTTGGTCTCCCAGTTAAGTTTTGTATCAATATTAATTCCTAGTATTTTAACAGTTTCAATATCAGTTATTTTTGATTTAAGACTGCATACAATATGCTGAGTTTTGTTGATATTTAAATGTAAATGATTAATATCAAATCATTCCTTAGCCTGTCTTTGGGTAGTGCTAGATTATACCTTTAGATCTTCTAGATGTTGACATTTTTAATAATGAAAAGTACTGGGCCAAGCTCAGAGCCCTGTGGTACACTTTAAGAGCTGCAGATCGACAACCATCAAGTTCAATCAATTGGTGGCCATCATTCAAATATGACTTCATTATTTTCAGTGCAACTCCCTTAACTCCATAATATTCTGGCTTTGTTAGTAATATTGACAGATTTGCACAGTCGAAAGCATTACTAAGATCACATAGTGATGGTATATTTCATAGTCATGGTATATTTCCCAGATCGAAAGCCATACTGTGATTTGGAAAACAGATTATTAGACTCAAAAAAATTACATATTTGATCTTTCATTATAGCTTCAAAAATTTTACCAAAAATGGGGACTATGAAAATAGGGCAGTAGTTTAAGAGAATGTTTTAGCCGTTACTTTGTGGAATTTTTCCATCGTAAAGAAAGAAAGAAAACAATCCACCCCCCCTTCCTGACTGTGTATATATACCCACCCTATTCTATGTATGCCTTCACCTGAAGATGCCACGCAGTGGTGAAACCATGGTCGTCTAATAAAAGTGTAAATGTGGAATTGCTGTGTTTTCTTTCTTTCTTTACGAGGGTAGTAGTTATTTAAATCATCTTTATCACCTTTATTATAGACAGGTACTGTTTTGGAATATTTTAGAGCTACTGGAAAATCTCCTGTCTCAAAACATAAGTTGAGTAACATAGCTAATGGTTTCGCAAAGAACACAATAATGCCCTTCATTAGGGAATTAGACAGACCATAAATGTCCTTACTGTTGGATTTTTTAATATTTTTAAGTCGATGTAATATCAAATGGAGTAAAAAAATTCCATTTAGAATTTAAATTATTCAGAGAAAGATTTTGCAGCATATTACCAACATTTGCAGCATCAATGTTTTGAGAGAACAAATTCTCTTCAACAGCTTTCAAGAAAAAATTATATCTTTATAATACTAAATCCATTGCAGGAGTAATGTATAATATGTAGTTGAAGGATTTTTCATATTATGTTATCAAGGCTTTGTGTGTAGTGCCTCAGTTCATCCAAAGCCTACCCTAAACAGGCAGACTAATGCTGGCCTTAACCTTTATTTTAAAATTTTAAGGAATAATATAAAGATAAGAGTGCCTTTGGACCACACTAGACATTTTTCCTTCCATCATTCACTCCAATATGGTACTGTTTTTTGTAATATGACAATTTGTTCAGCAGACTGAGTTCCTTCTCTCTCTCTCTTCAGTGATGGAGGTTGCATGTGGGGAGCATGGTGATTATGTGCACAAATTAGTGATGGCTGTCAACAACGGAAAGTGCAACAACTGGAACCCTAACAACAATGGAAATACAAAGGCTGCCTGTATTTCAAATGATATTTTAAAAGAGCCAGACGTCTCAAGTGAGTGCTTGGTTTGTTTCTATTGTGCTTGCACATATAAAATGCCCAAACCTTCAGTATGCATGATTCTATCCCTCCTCTCCCCTATCAATATGTCCAGTCTATAATAATGTATACCCTAACAGGGGAGGACCAGGTTGACCTTTGGATTTTTAGTAGATGAGTCCCACTGACCTCCTTGACTATTAAATGTCCTTTTTGGGTGTAGGTATCCAAAATATGTATCTTTTAAGAAAATCCCATTTGAATATTTTCTAAATTATATTACAGGGTAAGGTGAAAAATTCTCACTTTGACAATGAAAGACTGAGATTTTCAGTTAAAAAATTATTTTATTTTTATACATAATCTCCCTTGACTGCTACACACTTGGTCCAGTGTTTCTCCAGCATCGGTATTTCTTCTCAGAAGTGAGAGTCTAGAAGTCTGTGAAAATATCCACCTACTTCTATCTCAACTTCTTCATTGGATGCAAAATGCTTCCCAGAAACAAATTTCTTCAAGTTTTGGAACAGATGGAAGTCTGAGGGTTCTGTATCAGAAGAATAGGGAGCATAGCTGAGCAAATCCCATATTATTCCCATCACCAATGCATCTTCTTGAGCAGGTGACAGCAGGTTGTGAAAGATGATTTTTTTTCCCCATCAAGCCAGGCCTCTTTTCACTACTTTTGGCATCCAGCTGGTCAAGAAGGATTTGCCTGTAATTTTTGTGCCTTTTTAAGGTAATCAATCAACAGGATCCATTTTGCATCCCAAAACACACTGGCCATGACCTTTCCAGCAGATATGACTGACTTCTCTTTATTTGGTGCTGAACCAATGACTTCCACCCACTGCTTCGACTGTTGTTTCATTTCTGGAATGTAATAGTGGACCCATGTCTCATTCATGTTGACAAATTGCTGCACTAAATCAGTCGGTTCCCTCTTGAATCGGTCTAAACATAGCTGTGAAAATCGTTCGAGCATTTGCTTTTGATCGGCACTCAGCAAATGTGGCACCCACATTGCCCAGAGCTTTCACATTCCTAATTCTTTGTGCAAGATATTTCGTGCCCTTTCATCCGATGTCCCCACAGCCTTAGCTAGCTCACTCACCTTCACTCGCCTATCGTCCAACTTGATACTGGGCACCTTTTTGATGGTTTCCGGTGTGGTTGTAATTTCTGGTCATCCTTCATGTTGGTCATTTTTGAGGAATATGCGACCACGTTTAAATTGGGCCGCCCAATTTTTAACAGTTGATATTGAATGAGCAGAGTCCCCATACACTTTTGTCAACTTTGGATGAATTTCCTTAGCGGTTAATCCATCCAAAACAAATGATTTTATGACTGACCCTAATTCAAGTTTTTCCATTTTTATGAAAAACACCAAAGATGTCTAGTACAACAATATACGTTGTGACACGCGGTTTGATACTCCCTGTGGAGTATGCCCCAACACCGGCGCACAACTTGGAACTTCACTCGGCTTGATTAAGGGCGCCAGGTAAGCTACGACGCTTACCGCCGGGAAGTCCCGCACTGGTCACGGCTCCTGATGCACGAATTCGTGGGTCGCCTCAACCTCCCGCGGACATTGCCTGGATAGCAGCGTGAGTTCTCCTTCTCGGAGGAGGTCCTCGAGTGACTGCTGCCTTGGGGCCGGCAGCCGCTCCTCGTCCGCTGACCCGCGCCACTCGCTCGGCCCGTACACGGCGAATCCACACTCTTCCTCCGCGCTCCTTCGCTCACGCGGCCCGCTGGCCCACACCACCACCGCACCAACTTTCCCCGCCGACGCTCGCCTCTCGGCGTCGCTTGCACTTCACATGCCTCGCGATCACGGGTTCCTCGCTAACAACCCCCCCTCGAGTTCCCGTCCGCGACGGAATCCTCCCTTGATCCCCCCACGCGATCGGCGTCTCCCCTCTCTCCCCCTCGCCCCCGACCACACGTCACAATTCACAAAAACATTCTATACCCATGGCAACGTACGCCTCACTCCGTGCATTGTTCAACCACTCAATCTACGCATGCTGGCCTTCCGTCGGCGTGACCGCCAAATACGAAATGGATCAGAATGGATGGGCATTTGACTGCCACGTCACATACCCCCTCCCTAAGCTGGACACTCATCCTGAGTGGACTGCTTACACATGAACTCTCACCGAAACTTAGTCAAGTCGACTCCATTCGCTCAAGGCATGCCTTTTACAAAAAATAACTTTGATGTACATAATGCGTGATTCGCACAAACGGAAAATAACATAGCTTTTGTTTGGTAATTTATCATCTAACCTTTGGGTTCCTTCCTTTGAAATCTAATTTGCATACAATACCAGACAATAAATACAATACAATAATAATAATAATACAATACCATACAATACAAGAGTTTCGCTTAAAACAAAACACAAGAAAACAAAATACAAAGACCAAAATTTTCTTTTGATTGAACTTAGTAGGCAGCATTTCTGCCCCTTTCTTTCTTAATCTAGTACAAGGAAGGAATACGTAAACAAAAATAAAAAAGGAAAATTAACTCATTGGATGATGACCTAGGGATAGTCCTTTTACCCTCATACTCTGGGTATCCGACTTAGTAATGCCTAATTGTATAGCGCCTGCCTGAGAATCGACTAGTTTATTCACTTTCCTAGGTGCAATATATCTCTTAAGGTCTCCTATGTCTACTTTAGCTATCTGTTTATTAGATCGTGTTTCGACCTTGTAAACGGTCGGTGATAGTTTTTCTACGATTTGAACCAGGCCCTCATACTGGGGAGCCAACTTCGCTGAGAAGCGAGTTGTTGAGCTAGATAGGTGGTGCATTTTTCGCATAACTAAGTCTCCTACGTTGTATTCGATATCCCTCCTTCCCTTGTTATATGTTCTAGCCTGTTTAGTGTGAGCTTTATCGCAATTCTCGGCTACTAAGTCTCTCAACGCGTGTAATCTATTAACCCTGTTTTTCCAAACCTCTGGATCTAATCGATACTCGATTTGCTCTCCGGATTCTAATTCTTTCCTTAGGCTCTTTACTGCTACTGGGTGTCTCCCGTAATTTAGATACGCAGGCGATACCTTCGTCGAAGATTGAACAGCTGTGTTTACGGCATGTCGGAATTCGTGGAGATGGCGATCCCACTCCCGGTGATCTTCCCCTATGAATGTGGCGATCATGTTTTTCAGCGTTCTGTTCACTCGTTCGACTGGGTTTGCCTGCGCATAGTACGGAGGCGTTGTAGTGTGTTTTATTCCATACTCCTCTAACACACTCTTCAAGCAGTTATTATTGAACTCCTTCCCGTTGTCGGTAAGAAGGTAGTCTGGTGTTCCCCAACGAAAGAGAATTAGGTCTTCTAGAGCTTTCACGACGTTGGCCCCGGTGGCAGTACGTATAGGTTTCAGCTCTACCCACTTGGTAAACATGTCTTGGAAAACAATTAGGTATTTGTTCTGGGTTTTACTCATGGGAAACTCCATGAGATCTACTGCTACTACACTCCATGGTCTTTCAACTACCCGTCTGCCTAAGAGGCCCTGTGGCCCTTGTTGCGATACTTTAAACTGCTGACAAGTCTCACATTCTCTTACAAAGTTGAATACGTCGTGATAAGCTCCTCGCCAATAATAGTCTCTAATTACTCTGTCGAAGGTCTTCTCTATACCGAGGTGTCCTGACAACGGTTCGCAGTGAGCATCTCTTAGAACAAGTTCTCTGTGTTCTGCTGGCACAACAAGTTTCCAATCGTCTTCATTATCGGAAATGGGGTCCAATAATTTGTCGTATTTATAACGGTAAAGTAGTCCCTGTTCTACTTTCCACTGCTTGAAGCGTTTGGGCCACTTTTGCACGTCTATCACTCGTTGTTTATAACTTTCGTCCTTAATTTGAGAGAAACTGGCCATATTCTCTTCCTCTACTTCGTACATCCTGGACAAAGCATCGGGCAATTCATGCTGCTTGCCTTTTCTGTGGACAACATGAAAGTCCCACTACTGCAACTCCAATGCCCATCTAGCCAATCGACACGTTGGGTCCTTCAAGTTACGGAGATATTGGAGTGCAGAGTGGTCCGTTATGATGATGAACTTATAGCCCTCCAGATATGGGCGGAGTTTCTTGATGGACCACAGAATGGCAAGGCATTCTCGCTCAGATGTGTTGTACTTGCGTTCCGCATCAGTGAGCACTCGGCTCATGTATGCAATTGGGTGCTCCCCGTCATCATGTACTTGGGCCAGTACTCCTGCTATCGCCGTGTTGCTTGCATCAGTCTGTACGATGAAGGGTTTACTGAAGTCCGGTCGAGCCAACACTGGGGCTTCAGTAATAGCTCTCTTCAGTTTCTCAAATGCTAATTTTTGTTCCTCTTGCCATATCCATGGTTGTCCCTTACGGAGTAGCTTCAACAGTGGTACTTTTATCTCCGAGTCATTGTCAATGAATCGGGCGTACCATCCAACCATTCCGAGAAATCGTCTCAGCTGTTTTGTGTTGGATGGGGCCGGATAACTTACCACTGGAGCAATCTTCTCCGGATTTGGTCTCAACCCTTCTTTGTCCACCACATAACCTAAGTAGGCCACTCTTGCACAACAAAACTCGCATTTCTCCTTGTTTATTATCAAACCTGCATTGTCCAATTTTCTCAGCCCTACTTCTAGCCATTTGAGGTGGTCTTCGAACGTTTGGTTGACGATGATGATGTCGTCTAAATAGCCAAAGACAATTGGTTTGAACTCTGGTCCAAATAAGTTGTCTATCAATCTTTGAAATGTCATTGGTGAGTTGGTCAGACCAAATGGCATTTTCTTAAATTGATAGAGGCCCGACCCTGGGATTGCGAAAGCAGTATACTTCTTCGAAGAGGCTTCTACTGGGACTTGATTATAGGCCCATTTCAAGTCTATCTTCGTTATGTAGTTTGCTTGTCGCAATTTGTCCAATATCGAGTCCATACTAGGTAAGGGGTAAGCATCCTTTTTGGTCAACTTGTTCAAATCTCGATAGTCGACGCAGAATCTTGGATTTCCATCTGATTTCTTGATAATCACGGGTGCACTGCACCACGCCGAAGCTGACTTCTCGATTACTCCTTCCCTTAGCATGCGTGCTACCTCCTCCTGAGCTATTTTTAGCATTGGGGGGGATAAACGCCTCAGCCGATGTTTAAAGGGCTGAGCGCCTTGGACATCGATGTGGTGTTCGGTCAGTTCCCACGGTCCGAACTTTTGCTCCGGGGAGATGGCCCGTTCTATCACTTCATCCACCAACTTCCTCTGTTCTTCGCTGATTTCGCTGATCCCACCGCATATCGCATCCGAGTCATTTCTCTTGGAGAAGAACTCATCAAAGACGGATTGCAGCTGGGCATATTCATCTCTTTTCAAGCTCACAACACTTGCGCATTCTACCGTCACGTCTGCTTTCCGATTTTCATCCTCTGATATGAATGGATGCCATGGTCCCTTCCTCGCTCGCCAATTATTTTCTGATCTTTGAGTATCTATCTCAAAGAGGTTTATGAAATCGGCTCCCACAATTAACTGGTGGTGAGAGAGAAAGTCAGCCGCTTTCCATTTCATTTTCTCTTTCGTTCCGTCAATGGATATTATCATCTCTAAATATCCTAACGTTTTAGCTGGTACGGGAGTCATAGGCATTTTCAACATAGTGGTTTTCCCTCGAAGTTTTGCTTTGTACTGCTCCGCTATTTGGGGGCCTACTATGGTTACTTGCGCACCCGTATCGACGAGGGCTGCATAGTCCACTCCTCCAATTCGGACTTTGATTAAGTTACGATTCTCGATCATTGTCCCAGCTATATTCACTTCTCTGCGCTCGCACATTCTTGACGTTTTACACACGTCATCTCCCCCTCCCTGAACCGGACGTACTCCGGAAGGTGCGTCTGATTCGGTTCCAACACCACACTCCACTCGCACATTATTAGGTGGGCCCCTCCCGTCGCCATCTAGGTTTAATCCCTTTATCTGGGCAAGTAGATTACTAAGGTCTTGAGGAGATATCTTCTCGTCGCGATCCTGTAGTTCTAAGGTGCCTTGTGTTGACTTGAAGTTGGCTCCTTGTTTACAGCTGGAGTTGGGAAAATATGCTGAATGTAGCATTGCAGGTCTGCCTTTCACCTCAGTTAAGATCGGCTATATGACACGGGCGTCCCCTGTCGGTTCGAACGAATCTTGTTTTTTTTTACTCACACCGCCACGAATTAACTGTTCGGATTGAGCTGTCTCAATCGGCCAATTAAATTTAGTTTCCCTCCCCTGCCGGTTTTTACTCTGCTGGCCGAAATCGGCTGACCGATTCGGATACGCAGAGTACCAGTCCCTACTCTCCACGCATACACGTCCCCTCCTCACTGCTTGGCAATCGCACCCCTCGAATGATCTCGTGTCTGCGGGGAAGTCGCTTGAGCCCCACGACTCCCCGCCGCTCCGTTTCCCTGAACTCTCTGAAAAATCCCATGGCAATTAGGGCAGTTGATGGCAAGGGCTCCTGTTTGGCCACACAACATACACCTGAGAAGAGACTCTGGCCGTTTGCGTGGGCAAATTGAACTCATGTGGCCCTGCCCTCCACACCTAAAGCATTGCGTTTGTGGGCAATTGCTTGCGCGATGTCCCGTTTCACCGCACGTATAGCAGGCTCCGATGAACCGATTTGCCATGGGTGGTGCGCCACTCTGACCAGCCACAGGGTTGGGACTGTAATAATTATTTCCCATTGGTCTCACGAAGGTTGTTGCTTTTGACTTCGGCGGTCCATGTGTGACCACCTCAACTGATCCGCAGGTATCAGCCGGCGCAGTGGGACTTCCGTGTCCCTCCTTCACTTTCCTGTCCCCGGCCCTCTCCGTTTTGAGTGCCGTTTTCTCAGCGGGTTCCAGAATAGCAGAAATTTTTGCACTGCTCTTTGATGACTTCACTGCATAGTCGGTCTTAGTGAATGCCGCTGATGGGATAAGCGAATCCTTAGCTCGTCTCGGAGCTTGATATTGCTCGTTCTCTAATAGGCGTTTTTCGTACTTGCGGCCCTTCTTAATTATCTCCTCTAGACTATCAAACTTTTTCCCTTTTAATTCGTTCCGATAGTCGGGATGTATCCTTGTTAACGCGATTTTAACCAGTTTGCGTTCGGATAGCCCTTTCTTCAGGTGTTGGTTAATATGCCGTAGACTCCCGATGTACGAAGCAATTTTTTCTCCCTCCGCCTGAGTTCGGTGGTTCAGCTCATCTAAGACCTGCTCCTTAGTCAGTTCAGTTATATACCTATCTTTAAAGGCTTGTTCGAATCTGCGCCAAGATGTGAAGTATTTCTCCATAGCCTCGAACCAATCAGCTGTCTCATTCTTAAAAGTGAATGATAAGCTTTTTAGAAGATCCTTGTCGGTTACTTCTAGGTTCCGCCTGATGGTGTTTAGCGTCTTTAGGTACTGTCGGGCGTGACTCGACGAGTCTTCTCTGAATTCTAACTTCCAATTCTTAAAGGCCTTAGTGCATCTGCCTCGCATCTTGCTCTTGGCGTTCGACGTTTTCCTACGGTTCCTCTTTCTCGTGGAATTCTTCTTCTTGTCTTTCTCTTTGCCACTGTTGTCATCCTTTACCTCCTCCTCGCTCTCGTCTGAGCTGTTAGGGGAGCCCTCGTCAGAGTCGTCTGACGGCTCGTCATCTGAGGACGAATCAGAGGAGGACGATGAGGATGAAGAAAAACTCGAGGATGATTGGTCCTGTCGTTGGTTGTTTTTTCTCTTGTTGGGCGAGTATTTCAAAACTGTAGTCGTTTTCGTTCCATCCTCTTTCCCCACCGACGTGTCAGCTAGCAGTTGGGTCAACTTGGCAATTTGCTGTTCCTGTTTTGCAGCAATTTGTTTATACCGGCTTAACTCTTCGGTGAGTTCAACCACTTTCGCTGTAACGACCGACTGATCTTTGGCGGAGAGCGATTCTTGCTGATCCCTTTCTTCGGTGGCGATAATCCCTTTATCTTCCTTCTTCGCTTTGGAAGATTTATCCTTCACTCCTTTAGGTGGTCCAGATACTGTCTCTTCATCCGGGAAGAGTACTTGCGGAGAGGCTGCCAACGAAGGGTTGCTATTCGCTCCCGCGAAGTCTAGGTCCCCGTACCAGGGAATTGTCGTTTTCGGAAATTTCCTGATGACCTTAGATCGAAAGAGTCGTTCTCTCTGGGTAGCCGGTGGCCCTACGGTGGAGCATTCACTTGCTTCCAATTCTTCCACGACCTCAGATAAGCTTAAGGCTTGGATGGCCCTAAATTCTTCTTCAAGGTTACCCGCCCGCTTCAACGCTCTTATGTCTCTTGCGTAAGTCTCCAAGAGTTGTTTGTCGTCCATTTTTATTCGTTATTGGTTTCAAATACTAATAGATATGTGTTAACTCCTTTGAATCACGCTAGTAGCCCTAAATGACCTAATCTAATCTAATAACGTATAGAAAGAAAAGAAAATGGCTTAAATTTATTAACTGGCCCAAACTTCCCTCTATCTATCTAATAATTCCAAATAATTTCGTGACTCACGGTTTAGACGCCTAAATAACCTCCACGTTCAGAAGTCCCCTTAGCTATCCTTTATCTCAATTCCCATCTACTTAGCATTCTTTACAAGAAATCGGAGGACAACACATTATCCCTCCCTTAAGGATTCACAAACAACAGAAAACAGACAGAATACAGTAACAAATAGAAATTGCCTTTCAAGAAAACAGTAAACTCGTCACATCTGAAATTCGATTGAACACACTCACACACACACTTCCCCTTTTTTTTCAAAATTTTATGACAACACTTTTCACTTAACATCGCGCCTATCACTCGAAGGGCCCCACGTTGGGCGCCATTTGTGACACGCGGTTTGATACTCCCTGTGGAGTATGCCCCAACACCGGCGCACAACTTGGAACTTCACTCGGCTTGATTAAGGGCGCCAGGTAAGCTACGACGCTTACCGCCGGGAAGTCCCGCACTGGTCACGGCTCCTGATGCACGAATTCGTGGGTCGCCTCAACCTCCCGCGGACATTGCCTGGATAGCAGCGTGAGTTCTCCTTCTCGGAGGAGGTCCTCGAGTGACTGCTGCCTTGGGGCCGGCAGCCGCTCCTCGTCCGCTGACCCGCGCCACTCGCTCGGCCCGTACACGGCGAATCCACACTCTTCCTCCGCGCTCCTTCGCTCACGCGGCCCGTTGGCCCACACCACCACCGCACCAACTTTCCCCGCCGACGCTCGCCTCTCGGCGTCGCTTGCACTTCACATGCCTCGCGATCACGGGTTCCTCGCTAACACCCCCCCTCGAGTTCCCGTCCGCGACGGAATCCTCCCTTGATCCCCCCACGCGATCGGCGTCTCCCCTCTCTCCCCCTCGCCCCCGACCACACGTCACAATTCACAAAAACATTCTATACCCATGGCAACGTACGCCTCACTCCGTGCATTGTTCAACCACTCAATCTACGCACGCTGGCCTTCCGTCGGCGTGACCGCCAAATACGAAATGGATCAGAATGGACGGGCATTTGACTGCCACGTCACAACGTAAACAAACTACTTCAGAGAACAAGTTAAAACTTTTCTTACAACGTAATAACATGTGCACCCAGGCTGGAATCATAAATTTTCACTGATTGGAATGCCATCTCTGTGTAAGGCCAAAAACTCTACACCTTACCCTCGTATAAGGTAATCTACCAATTAAGGTAGGTTTTGGATGGACACAACTACCAATTATATATTTTGTCCCTCCTAATAAAATACAACCTAACATCCTACTCCACAACAAGCCACTCTTCATTTCTGTATGCAACCTTCCTCCCTTCATCCCGTCCTACATTCTTATCCTATTCCTGCCCCTCTCTAGTTTGCCTAATATTCTCCCCTCTATTATAGTCTTCAACATTTTACTGTCAATTGATATGCTCTGTATCCATTTATCTGGCCTCCTTATGATTTCTCCAAGCAATCCTCTCTCCTACCCCATCAAACCTAGCACTTCCTTATTTGTTTTCCTCTCTGTCCACTTTCCTGTCTCCATTCTTCTTTACGCCCACATTTCAGAAACCTTCTATCTACATTTATCATCCTACTTCAATGACCACTGTACACTATGCTCCATATCAAAGTTTTCATGAGCCTTTTCATAACACCCTTACTCAATATCCATGTCATCAATTCCCTCCTCCTTGTGAAAGCTTCTTTGCCTAATGTAATCCTTCTCCTTATATCCCTACCACTTTAACCATTTTGGCCCAGAACACTTCCGAGATATGTAAACTGTTCCAACTGCTCTAGTTTTTACCTTTTTGTTTTAATGTTTAACTTAGCTTTTTTCTTTCTGGGAAACCACATAATTTTGTTTTATTTATATTTAATCTCATTCCATATTTATTGCACTGAATTTTCAATTCATTCAGCATTGCTTGCAATCCCTTAGCTTACTGAAAAACTAAAGCCTGGCCATCCGCAAACCTAACTGATTTTATGAATTCCCCACCAGCTTTCATTCCTTCCTCCAGTTCTTCCCTTAATCCTCTTTTATCATTTCCTTAACATATACATAGAACATCTCAAGTGATAATGGACAGCCTCCTATCTCTCCATTCTATTCCTATTTTTTGCAATATACTCATTTGTTCTTCCCCATTCACTCTATCAAATGCCTTTTTGAAATCTATGAAACAAGCAAATACATCATCATCTTATTCTATGTTCCTCTCGATTAGTGGTCTTGTTACTGCAATGGTATCATGTATGCCTCTTCCTTTCCTGAACTTAAACTGATCATGCCCTAAGTAATCAGTTAAAAGTACAGCAAGCGTGTGCAAGATCAGACAAGAATCGCTGTTTTGCCAAAACAATTTGAGATTCAGGGTCTCAAGCAAGGTGATGTTTTACTAATCACAGATGCCACTATAAGACATCATCTCCTGATTGTGATCCATCAAGCAATTTGCACATAGAAATACCACAGGCCATCTGTTTTTTGTTCAGACCATGCACAGGTATATCTAGAGGAAATGGTTAAAGAGGTGGAGATAGGAATGAAACTCAGCAGGGAAGACAAAATCTGTTAGGTTTGCGGATGAATATTATTTAATTTTTCAGTCATTCAAAGGGTTGTAAACTCTGCAGAGTGTATAGATAGCCCATGTGATGAGAAATCACTAAAATCGGAGACATGGGTGGAGCACTGAACTGGACTGGCCCTAGTTGCATGTTTTTGGGCATTCTCAGCCCTTCACTCAAGCCCTGTGATTTTATTGTGTACCAAATCTTTCTGAGTGGCTTTTGACTGATACTGGATTAATTATTGTTGAATACAGGGTCATCAAATGGAATGGATGGAAAAGCAGCTCCTCCCTCTCTGCCTGTCATCAACTGCACCACCTCTCTCCTGGACTCAGATGAGAGCATAAATCTCCCGCATAGAGATGGATTCCCGACATCTGGATTCCGCCAATTTTATATCCTTCTCAAGAGGACATTCCTTTCAATAATGCGAGATCAGGTAATAGTCGTATTTGCAATTCCTGAAAATTTGCTAACCCAGAAACATTCCTGCAATGCTCATTAGCTCCTCCATCTGTCTCTGGATTGGTGGAAAATCTTTTTCCTTTGAGTGAGGTTTTTTCTTTTGGGAACAGGGAAAAGTCACATTGGGTAACCCGGTTTGGTGAGTAGAGTGGGTGGGGAAGCATAGTGGTCTAGTTTTTGGCTAAAAACTTACAAGTTCTGAGAGACAAATGAGCTGGTGCATTGTTGTGGTGGCAAAACCACTCACCCCTCCTCCAAAGTTGAGGCCTTTTTCACCTGATTCTTTCTCTTGGGTGTTTCATAACCCCCAGGTAGTACTCCATTTTGACTCTCTGGCCTTTAGGTGGGTATTCGTGATGTACAACCCCCTTTGTACCAAAATAAAACAGTCACATCACCTTGACATTGGAGTAACCTTGTCGAGCTTTTTTGGGTCAGAAGAATGTTTTACCAATATAGTGTGAAGATTGCACTTTTGTTCCAATGTCATATCCATAAACCTTGACTCATTACCTGTAATTACAACTTGAGTACCGATACTACTGGGACCAAATGTGACCCCACTGATGCAGAATCATTGCTACACTCTCCCTTGGAATACTCTAATCAAAAGAGGTCAAATGGCAGCTGGGCCAAACACTACAATGGTGAACCAGGAAATGAATTTTTGAGAAGCCTGTCTTTATTGAGAGAGGCTATTTGGGAAAAACATTGGGACAGTTGACTAGCCACTAATGAGATAATAATCTCATTGGTCTCAGTTTGGTTTATCTCCAGATGATCATAAAGAAGTGGATGAAAAAAATGCCTGGCCTCCTTTGTAAATATCACAAAATGGCTGGAACACCATTTCTTTGTCAGAGGCATATGTCACATGCAATTGTTTTTCAGCGAGGTGCCATTGTATGATTGCATCACATTGGAGTCCCTTACAGACGAAAGACCACTCATCTAACTTTCAGTGCGAGTGAAACCACATTTTCAGTTCTAAGCGACTCTTGATGTGCACAATTACCCACCATGAGATCCGGGTAGGGGGAGGGAGGCAGGCAGAGAATATAAGTTCTATCAATGCAAGGACTGAGTGCAAGGAAATATCCAATCACTTTTGTAATGCACCACTGGAAAATGCAGTCAGAATTCTGGAGAAGTCCAGGGAGCGCCAAGCAGTCATGATGGTCACTCTGTGGATTTGTGTGGTCAATAATAATAATAATGCATTTATTTGTCTGGAGATTTGGTGCATATTCACACAAACACAAATATAGGAGATATCAGATATAAACTTCACAATTTTATATAACACTCAATATGTATACATACTACCTTGATCAAAAAGTTCCCGGAATTTATTCAGAAAATTAAAAATACAAGTTTATTCATCTAAATCTATATTGTCCCCTTCAAAGTAATCCCCATCGACTGCAACACACTTATGCCAGCGCTTGATCCGATCCTCGAAACATTTTTTATATTCGGTTTTCGGTATGTCCATCAGTGCTTCCTGCGATTTTTCCATTACTTCCTCTCGGCTGCTAAAACACGTTCCCCGTAATGGTTTTTTAACTCGATTGAACAGAAAGAAGTCACAGGGAGCCAAATCAGGTGAATTCGGTGGCTGTTGGATGGTATTTGTTGCATTTTTTGTCAAAAAATTACGAATAATGATAGCACTGTGCGACGATTTCTGGTCTCTTTCGGCGAATTGCTTCACGCAAACGTCTCATAACGCCCAAATAATACTCTTTGTTTACTGTCTGGCCTTCTGGCAAAAATTCATGATGCACTACACCGTTGTAATCCATGAAAACCGTCAGCATTGCCTTCTTTTTTGACTGAAAACGACGTGGTTTTCTTGGTCTCGGCTCATTTGGTGAACGCCATTCACTTGCCTGATGTCTGGATTGCGTGTCGTACTCATAAACCCACGTCTCGTCTCCAGTAATGATCCTTTTGATGAATGTGGGATCGGATTCAGCCTCGCAAATCATGTCTTTTGCGACGTCAACACGGTCTCTTTTTTGCATGAAATTGAGGTCTTTTGGCACCAACTTTGCTGCTACACGACGGAAACCCAAATGATTAACCACAATGTCTTGGGCGGATCCATAGGCAATGTTCAAGTCCTCCGCTATTTCTCTGATGGTTAATTTGCGGTTATTGACCAACATTTCTTTTACTTTATCAATTTTTTCACCGACTTTCGATGTCGATGGTCTGCCACTGCGTTCATCATCTTCGATTGACTCACGACCACTTCTGAACCGCTCGTGCCACTGGTAAACGACCGTTTTTTTTAGAGAATCGTTGCCGAAACACTTTTCCAACATTTCCAACGTCCGTGCGCCACTAAATCCGTTTTTTACGCAAAATTTAATACAAGTGCGTTGTTGCAAATTTAAATCCATTTCTGCAATTGTAAAAAATCGCCAACACACACAGAGATAGATGTACTCTTGGCTACGTAACTTTTGCAAATGTCAAGTTATGACACTAAGATTTAAAGGGAATATCAACAACAGATGTACCAATTTAACAAAAAAAACAGAACTCAAATCGGAACGATGGGAGCGCCACACGGTGGTTATTCCGGGAACTTTTTGATCAAGGTAGTATGTATACACACAAATATACTACTGTATTTACCTATTAGTCAGAATTGATGTGTAGAAACAATTCCAGGTATTCATTTACAGAACAGAACATATCATTTTTTAAAAGGTTGAACAACTTTTTCTTACAAATGAGTACTAATGTTTCATATTTGATTTCATGGGGAAGTTAATTGAATATCCTAAAGTCCATTGCTTAGGGTCCATGAGCAGTATTGTGTATTCTGACAAATGGCTGGTGTAAGCCATTGCAGGTCCTTGCATAGTGACTATGGTAATCGTGGTTGGACCTGTTACTGAGAAATATTACCCTTTGCATGCAAGATGACTTCAAATATTGCAGGGTACTGGTAACAAACAAGGCTTTTGAAGAAGGGTTTACATAGTGTATCACTAGGAACATTGCTCATAAAACGAATAATCCTCTTTTGGATATTGAGGATTATACCCTCATGGGGAGAGGAATCTCAGAAGGGGATACTGAAAGTTGCACAAGAATAAAATTCACTATAATAAATGGAGAGAAAGACTAAATTTACAGAATGTCCAACATTTCTTTTGAGGAAGCAAAGGGAACTTAAAATTCTCTGTAATTTGAACATGTTTTCCTCCCAATACACGTTTCTTTGAAGAATAAGTCCAAGGAATTGGATGCTGGAATTTTGGGAAATGCTTACACCTGTTGAATCTACTGAGGTTGCAGTGGAAACTTAGTTTTTTTTAGCTAAATAAATCAGGCTGGACTTGCTTATATTGGGTTTTAGGAAGTGAAGAGGACACCATTCATTGACAATCTATGCTACTTCAGCTGCTCTTTATGTCAAAGTGTCCACTGAGGACAGTACTGAGACAATGAAGGTGTATAGCTTTCTTAATTAAGACAAAAGGAATTCTCAGTACATGAATATTTCCATGACCTTGGGAGAAGTCCCTAGTTTGACCAAAAAATTACTTCACTAATCTGAAGAAAGGGGTTTCCCAAAGTGGAGAGTAAATGCAGAG
>CM073773.1:118110184-118146448 GCA_037158775.1 Hetaerina titia
CTTCCTATCCCTTTACATGCAAGTTCACACAACCTATCATTTGACAAATGCTTTTCCCTAACAGTTCTAGAATCCCTACCCAATTCAGCCACCAACATAGAGGTGAGAACTCGTGAATCAGCATTCATCCTATATTTCCAATCCTTTAAAATTCCCACCCTTAACCGCCATCTTTAATTTCCTTCCCAACAGTAACTAAACCTTTCGCGCCCCCTCCCCTCCCCAGGCACTCTTCCCTCAAAACCTCTCAGTCTGACCTGTAGAAGGCCTTGGAGTAGACGGAAAGCTAAAATCATCTACAGTGTGAGTGTCCTTTTAAGTGTTATCTGTTTTATTCTGTGTTCTATTGTGCCGTCCAAAAGTTATACATATATATATATATATGTATATATATATATATACTGATAGTCATAACAAACACAGAAACCAAAACACAAAAGAGGAAAAACTCACTGGTTCTCGAATTTTCGGTGGTCCAACCACCTTTCTCAAGAGGAATTAGGAACAGAACTGAGGCAGAGGAGGGCCCGAAAGCAGTGGTAGGAAGGAGAAGGGGAAAAGAGGGGAAAAGAGGGGAAAAGAGGGGAAAAGAAAGGAAAAGGGGGGAAGGCATTCTAGGTGAGGAGTTTGGAGGGGTAGTGTATGGCGCGGGAATTTTAAAAAAGGTGGGGATGATATGGAAGTTGTTGGGGGCGGAGGGGGATGAAATAATATGCATAAAGGGGGCAATTAATGTCTAATATTAATACCTGGGCGATTCCAGGAATCCAAGAGCCAGATGAAAGCTAGCTCTAATGTTTTGAGTTTCAGTGGAGGGTCTGAGTGTGGGAGGGATGCTAAGACGGATACTTTAAAACATTGGTCAAAGGCAGCGTTGTGTTCGGGGGCATGTTTTGGGATTGGGAGCATACCAATAAGGGAGGAATTGTTGCATGAGGCTCTATGATTATTGATTCTAATATTGAGGGGTGTGGTACACTGTCCAATGTAAAAGGCAGGGCAAAGTTGGCACTTGAGTAGGTAGACAACATTGCTGGAGGTACACGATGAGTAGGGAATTGGTGGGAGAGAGTTAAAGAGCGGGTGGGAGAGGGATGGGATTCTGGTTAGGAAAATAGGACATGTTTTGCATCTAGGTTTATTGCAGGGTCTGGGAGTGATTTTGGAACGGGGCGAGGATTTAAGAAGTGGATTCGGGCCCTCCTCTGCCTCAGTTCTGTTCCTAATTCCTCTTCAGAAAGGTGGTTGGACCACCGAAAATTCGAGAACCAGTGAGTTTTTCCTCTTTTGTGTTTTGGTTTCTGTGTTTGTTATGACTATCAGTGAATTTACATTACACGTTTGTGGGTTTTCCAAAAAAGTGTGTATATATATATATATATATATATATATATATATATATATATATATATATATATATAATGATACACACATATATATTAATTATCTCGGAAGTATTTTGGATCAATACAGTCAAAGTGGTAGGGACGTAAGGAGAAGAATTGCGCTAGGCAAGGAGGCTTTCTCAAGGAGGAGGGAGTTGATGACGGGGACGTTGAGTAGGGATGTTGAGACAAGACTCGTAAAAACTCTGATATGGAGCATAGCTATGTACGGCGCAGAAACGTGGTCACTGAAGCAGGAGGATAGACGTAGATTGGAGGCTTTTGAAATGTTAGTGTGGAGAAGAATGGAAAAGGTGAAATGGACCGAAAAGAAAACAAATGAGGAAGTACTAGAAATGGTGGGGGAGGAGAGGGGTTTGTTGAGAGAAATCCTATGGAGGCAGGAAAAATGGATGAAAGGCGTATTTAGCGGTAGTGGAATGTTGAAGAGGGTAATAGAGGGGAGAATGTTGGGCAAGAGAGGTAAGGGCAGGAACAGGATAGGGATGTTGGACGGGATGAAGGGAGGAAGGAAGTACACAGAGATGAAGAGGGACCTGATATAGATTAGTTTGCTAGGTGGGGAGTCACAAAAAAGGGATCTGATATAGATTAGTTTGCTAGGTGGGGAGTCACAAAATGTTTATTTGATAGTTGTGTCCATCCAAAAACCTACCTTAAATGGTAGATTACCTAATAATAATATATATTAATATATACATACATTCAAATACGAAGTCCCGCCATACGGCGCTCAAATATTCATTCAAACATAGAAATAGATATAAGGAAAGATGATAGGAAAACACATAAAAGGCGAACACAGGACATGTGGGGAAGGCGGATTTTTGAGCAGATCACGAATGTAAAAATATTTCCTTAACCGGGATTTGAACACCGGACCTTCCACTTGCCGGGCGGATGTGCTACCCTGTGTTCTATGTTCGCCTTTTATGTGTTTTCCTATCCCCTTTCCTTATACCTATTTCTATGTTTGAATTAATATATGCATATATATACTCATAGAAATGTATATAAAGAAAGGGAATAGGCACACACATGAAGGACAAACACAAGAGAGGTGGGGAAGGCAGAATCAAGCAGATCACGAATGTAAAAATATTTCCTCAACCAGAACTTGAACACCAGATCTCTCTACTTGCCGGGCGGATGCTCTAACCACTTGAGCTATGAAGGAAACCTAATTTACACTGAGATCTGCGATGTTTTAAAGTGCCCAAGTGCTCCAATTACTTGGCCAAGCAATGGCGTTAGGGAGCTGTTACACCCACCAAAGGAGAAATAGACGACACAAATAAGAGGAATGGACAGTAGAGGTTAGCAATCATAAACCATCATAGAGGATAGGAACTGAGCATTTCATATCACGTATAGCCAGAAGAAGAGACGAGCCACATTGGCTAAATACGCATTTCGTGTTTGAATGTTTTAATATTAATTACTATTATACTATACTTCCCTACCTCTCCTGTGTTCGTCCTTAAAATGTGTTCCTATCTCCCATTCCTTATAACTATTACCATGTGAATGAACATAAATATAAAAATTTTTATATATTTTTATATAAAGAATATATATGTATATATACATACATATATATACATATATATATATATGTGTATAAAATATCTTCTATTATTATTATTAGGTAATCTACCGTTTAAGGTAGGTTTTTGGATGGACACAACTATCAAATAAACATTTTGTGACTGCCCACCTAGCAAACTAATCTATATCAGATCCCTTTTCATCTCGGTGTACTTCTTTCCTCCCTTCATCCCGTCCAACATCCCTATCCTGTTCCTGCCCTTACCTCGCTTGCCCAAAATTCTCCCCTCTATTACCCTATTCAACATTCCACTACCGTTAAATACGCCTTTCATCCATTTTTCCTGCCTCCATGGGATTTCTCTCAACAAACCCCTCTCCTCCCCCACCATTTCTAGTACTTCCTCATTTGTTTTCCTTTCGGTCCATTTCACCTTCTCCATTCTTCTCCACACTAACATTTCAAAAGCCTTAAATCTACGTCTATCCTCCTGCTTCAGTGACCACGTTTCCGCACCGTACATAGCTACGCTCCATATCAGAGTTTTTACAAGTCTTGTCTCAACATCCCTACTCAACGTCCCCGTCATCAACTCCCTCCTCTTTGAGAAAGCCTCCTTGCCTAGCGCAATTCTTCTCCTTATGTCCCTACTTCTTTGAGTGCGTTGGTCCAAAACACTTCTGAGATACATAAGCTGTTACACCTGCTCTAGTTTTTTCCCTCCTATTTTAATGCTTACCTTAGCCTTTTTCTTTCTGGAAAATCACATAATCTTGTTTTACTAATATTGGTTACCATTGCACTGAATTTACAATTCACTCGGCAATGCTTGCAACCCCTTGGCTGACTGACAAACCAAAGCCTGGTCATCAGCCAACCTAACTGATTTTACGAACTCCCTTGTGACTTTCATTCCCACCTCCAGCTCTTCCCATTCCTCCTTAATCATTTCCTCCACATATACGTTGAACAGCACCGGTGACAATGGGCAACCCTGCCTTGCACTTCTTCCTAACACAGCTCATCCGGACTCTCCATTCCCCACTCACACCTGAGAAATTTGAGACATGTACAGGTTGCGGATCAGTCTCCTGTCCCTCCAATCCATTCCTATTTTCTGCAATACACGCATTAATTTTTCCCAATTCACTCTTTCAAACGCTTTTTCGAAATCTACAAAACAAGCAAAAACGTCCTGATTGTATTCTATATTCCTCTCGATTAGTGATCCCATTACTGCAATGGCATCATGCGTACCTCTTCCTTTCCTAAACCCTAACTGATCATCCCCTAAGTAATCATTTGCCTTACTCTCTATCCTTTTGTTGATGATCCTGAGAATAACTTTAGCTGCGTGGGATATCAAACTTATTGTTCTGCCCTTTTCCTTCTTCTGGCCAGATTCCTTCCTCATATATACTACCAATCAGTTCATATATGGCCTTCTTCCCAACTTTTCCTAACCATTTCAACATTTCTACAGGAATGTTGTCCACCCCCATGGCCTTATTTGCTTACATCTCCTTTAGTGCCCTTTTTATTTCATCGTCGAGTATGCCTGGACCTAAGCTATCTTCTTCTACGTCATGTTCCTTTTCTATGTCTAACCTTGTCGGCTTAAGTTCTTTACCATACAGTGTTTCAATATATATTCCTTCAATCTCTCTTGGATTTTTCCTGGTTCAACTATTATCTTACCACACTTATCTTTAACTGTTAGCACAGATCTTGCCTTCTTACTTCTCGATAATAACTTAACCTTGCTGTATAGAGCACCAATTTCACCCTTCTTCTGTATATTTTCCATATCCTCGCATTGAGTTTTCCAACATTCTTATTTTGCTTTATTTGTGGCCCTTCTCAATTTATTTTTTAACTCTCTGTACTTCATTTTGCCTAACTCTGTGTTTACAGTTTTCCATCTTCTTCTCTCGTCCATCTTTGCAATCATTTCATCCGTTACCCATGGTTTCCTTATCCTTTTCCCATTAACGGTTCCTATAGTGTCTTTAGCGGCTTCCAATATCCCTTTCTTGATACATTCCCATTTTTCTTCGATAGTACTCAGTTCTTTACCGTTATCCATTATTTTCTCTACAGCCTGCTGATACTCCTTCCTCGTTAATCCATTTAATGCTTCTAAATTCCATTTCCTAACCCTCTGCCCTTGCCTTATCTTCTTGAAACGAACGTTACATTTCATAACAACTAAATTGTGGTCAGAGTCCGCATCCGCTCCTGGGAAACTGTGCAAATTTATCACACTGTTCCTAAACCTGTGCCTAACCATAATATAATCTAACTGATACCTTTCTGAGCCAACTGGCATTTTCCATGTATACCTATGCCTTTTCTGGTGTCTAAACCATGTGTTGGTGATGACTAACCCCTGTCTCCTGCAGAATTCAATTGCTTTCTCCCCGCGTTCATTCCTCGTGCCTAACCCATAGTCCCCCACCTCTCCACCATCTCTTCCTTCGCCTACCGTCGCATTCCAATCCCCTATATATATATATATATATATATGCTAATTGATTTGCTATATATATATATATAGCAAATCACTGGCTCTTTACTCCAGCCAAGTGGGTGAAACAGCTCCCTGATGCCATCCTTGGCCAAAGAATCGGGGCTACATATCAGGTCACAGATTTCAGTATAAAGTAAGTTTCCTTGATAACTCAATTTGTTAGAGTATCTGCCCCCCAAGTGGAAAGATCTGGTGATCAAGCCGTGGTCAAGGGAACTTTTTCCATTTGTGATCTGCTCAATTTCACCTTCCCCACCTCTCCTGTGTTCGTCCTTTTCTGTGTTCCTATCCCCTTTTTATCTCTCTTTCCATATGAATGAAAATTTGTGTGTACACACACATTCAAACATGGAATCCCATCATATGGCGACCACATTTTCATTCATATGGAAAGAGAGATAAAAAGGGGATAGGAACATAGAAAAGGATGAACACAGGAGAGGTGGGGAAGGTGAAATTGAGCAGATCACAAATGGAAAAAGTTCCCTTGACCACGGCTTGATCACCAGATCTTTCCACTTGGGGGGCAGATACTCTAACAAATTGAGTTATCAAGGAAACTTACTTTACACTGAAATCTGTGACCTGATATGTAGCCCCGATTCTTTGGCCAAGGATGGCATCAGGGAGCTGTTTCACCCACCTGGCTGGAGTAAAGAGCCAGTGATTTGCTGGCCTTGTCATAAACATATTTATTGTTGTTTTGGGCAATGAATGAAACTGCGTATTTTGGACATCCATCGTTCATCTATTGGTTAGGCCTTGCATGGCTTCTCTCTTTGAAACATATTTCAAAATAGAGTGGCGCATATGAGTAAGCTACAAAACATTAGCTTTTGTTAGCATTACTATGACAACACAAATTTCCATTTTCAGATTTAAAGACTAAGTATGTTTTTAGTTTTGGATATGAATGAACCACAAATAATGTGCCTAAATTTCTAAATAAATCATATTAATCTTTTTAATACTAGTTGATCAGTAATTATAGTTTGTCTAATTACTGTTTTTCTTACTTCCCAGATTACATTTTCAATAGTTTATGTTATAATAGTGTACTTCATGACATCACAGCCTTTGGAGGCCACCAGATTCTTCTTGTTCTTGCTCATGTTCATTCTGACTTCACTTGTGGCACAGAGTCTTGGACTGCTCATCGGAGCTGCACTTACTGTTGAGGTGAGACCCTTTAACCAAAACAGATTGAAGGGAGACACCTGTGAAACATCCTCTCAATAACTGAGAGGAAATAGTCAAGGCCTGTAATATCAACATATCTCCCACGTAAAAATATGACCCTAGATGGTCCTAATGATGATCTAACTTAAAAAAATCCATAGTTCTCTGTTGGCAGTGATTTAGAAGAATATGGTCATTATCCTGCATGAACCAGGTGTATTCACAGAAAACTCATGCATCCATCTAAAAAATCTTAGGCTGAGTCGAAGAATTGATATTTGATAGCCAATTATGCAACTTGGTTGTGAATGTTATGCCATTAGTGCTACATGCAGAAACAGGTACCAACTCAGAAATTTCAAATTTTCAGTTTTGAAAAAACTAGTGGAAAATACATAAATTTGAGGAGAAAATAAGATTATATTTTTATGTTATAAAATTAAATATCTTGCAAATGTTATTTTAAAATAAATAATATAAACCACAAACTCAGGGTCAATAAAGGTAAATTAGAAAGGCCAACCATTTAAAAAGTTGAAAAAAGGAAACAATATATTTCCCAGTTCAGATTACTGCACTGGCAGATGGCTAGTCTAATCATATTTTTGTTAATGATAGCCATACCAATTTATATGCAAAAATTAATTGTAATGGATCTTTCTCCATACTGTAACTTACAGTTATTGACCAAACATGGGTAAAAATATGGTAAACATCAACTCTTCATCTCAGTCTAGAGCTAGAAGGGGGATGAGCTATCACTTAACTTTCATAAATTTGAGTTTTTGATTTAGATGAAGAGCTCTAGGGATAAAAAATCATGGATTCAAGAATTATGTAAATTTACAGTGAGGATTTCATAAATATGAGATTTTTCTGTAATTTATTACATGCCAGCCGGATGCGCAACATGGTAGCGCATCCGCCCGGCAAGTGGAAGGTCCGGTGTTCAAGTCCCGGTTAAGAAAATATTTTTACATTTGTGATCTGCTCAAATCTGTCTTCCCCACATGTCCTGTGTTCGTCTTTTATGTGTTTTCCTATCCCCTTTCCTTATATCTATTTCTATGAGTGAATGAACATTTGTTCGCCGTATGGCGGGATTTCGTGTTTTAATGTATTCTGTGTTCCTTTCCCCTTTCCTGTCTCTATTTCTATATGAATGAATATTTGCTCGCTGTATGGCAGGATTTCGTGTTTGAATGTGTATTTGGTTAATGTGACTCCTCTTTTCTTCTGGCTATGCGTGCCATGAAACGCACCGTTCCTATCCTGTATGATATCGTATGAATGCTTTTCTACTATCCTTTCCCCTTCTTGTGTGTCGTCTATTTCCCCTTTGGTGGGTGAAACAGCTCCCAAACCCCATCTCTTGGTCAAATTAAATCTGAGCAATTGGGCACTTAATAAGATCGCAGATCTCAGTATAAATTAGGTTTTCTCGATAACTCAGGTGATTAGAGCATCCGCCCGGCAAGTGGAGAGATCCGGTGTTCAAGTCCCAGTCAAGGAAAATATTTTTACATTAGTGGTCTGTTTGATTCTGCCTTCCCCACCTCTCTTGTGTTTGTCCTTTGTGTGTGTTCCTTTCCCCTTTCCTTATCTCTATTTCTATGTGAATGAATACTTGTTTGCCATATGGCAGGATTTTGTGTTTGAATGTATATATATATATATATATATATATATATACATGCTGCCCTTTCCTCGGATGCGTAATATTTTCCCCTCTATTACCTTCTTTAACATCCCACTACCACTCAATATACCTTTCATCCATCTTTCCTGCCTCCATAGGATTTCTCTCAACAAAGCCCTCTCCTCACCTACCATCTCCAGTACTTCCTCATTTGTTTCTCTTTCGGTCCATTTCACCATCTCCATTCTTCTCCACACCCACAGTTCAAAAGCCTCCAATCTACGTCTATCCTCCTGCTGCAGTGACCACATTTCTGAGCCGTACATAGCTACGCTCCATATCAGAGTTTTTACAAGCCTTGTCTTGACCTCCCTACTCAACGTCCATGTCATCAACTCCCTCCTCCTTGGGAAAGCCTCCTTTCCTAGCACAATTCTTCTCCTTACGTCACTACCACTTTGACCGTTTTGGTCCAAAACACTTCAGAGATATGTAAACTGTTCTACCTGCTCTATTTTTTCCCCGCCTATTTTAATATTTAGCTTAGCCTTTTTCTTCCTGGAAAATCGCATAAACTTTGTTTTATTAATATTAATTCTTATGCCATATCTATCACATTGGACGTCCAATTCACTCAGTAATGCTTGCAACTCCTTGGCTGACTGAGCAACCAATGCTTGGTCATCAGCGAACCTAACCGATTTTACGAATTCCCCTCCGACTTTCATTCCCACCTCCAATTCCTCCCATGCCTCTTTAATCATTTCCTCCATATATATGTTGAACAGCACTGGTGACAATGGGCAATCCTGCCTTACACCTCTTCCTAACACTGCCCATCTGGACTCTCCGTTCCCCACTCGCACCTGAGCAGTCTGAGACATGTACAGGTTTCGTATCAGTCTCCTGACCCTCCAATCCATTCCTATTTTTTGCAATACACGCATTAATTTTTCCCAATTCACTCTATCAAATGCTTTTTCAAAATCTACAAAACAGGAAAATATGTCCTGATTGTATTCTATATTCCTCTCGATTAGTGATCTCATCACTGCAATGGCATTGCGTGTACCTCTCCCCTTTCTAAACCCAAACTGATCAACCCCTACGAATCAGTCCATATTGAGTCTTCTTCCCACATTCTCCTAAACATTTCAACAGTTCCACAGGAATGTTGTCTACTCCCACAGCCTCATTTGCTTTCATCCCCTTCAATGCCCTTTCTATTTCATCATCGAGTATGCCTGGACCTAAAATATGTATGTCATGTTCTTTTTCTATGTCAAACCTTTGTCGGCCTAAGTTCTACACCGTAGAGTGTTTCTATATATTCCTTCCATCTCTCTTGGATTTTATCTGGTTCGATTATTATCTTACCCTACTTATCTTTAACTGTTAGCACAGATCTTGCCTTCTTACTTCCCGATAAGAACTTAACCTTGCTGTATAGAGCACCAATTTCACCCTTCTTCTGTAAACTTTCCATATCCTCGCATTGCGTTTTCCACCATTCTTCTTTTGCTTTATTTGTGGCTCTTCTCAATTTATTGTTTAACTCTTTGTACTTCATTTTGCCTAACTCTGTGTTTACATTCTTCCATCTTCTTCTCTCATCCATCTTTGGAATCATTTCATCCGTTACCCATGGTTTCCTTATCCTTTTCCCATTAACGGTTCCTATAGTGTTTTCAGCGGCTTTCGATATCACTTTCTTGATACATTCCCATTTTTCTTCAATAGTACCCAGCTCTTTACTGTCATCCATGATTTCTTCCACAGCCTGCTGATACTCCTTCCTCGTTAATCCATTTACTGCTTCTAAATTCCATTTCCTAACCCGCCGCCCTTGCCTTATCTTCTTGAAACGAACATTACATTTCATAACAACTAAATTTTGGTCAGAGTCCGCATCCGCTCCTGGGAAACTGTGCGAATTTATCACACTGTTCCTAAACCTGTGCCTAACCATAATATAATCTAACTGATACCTTTTTGAGTCACCTGGCATTTTCCATGTATACCTACGCTTTTTGTAGTGTCTAAACCATGTGTTGGTGATGACAAACCCAGTCTCCTGCAGAATTCAATTGCTTTCTCCCTGTGTTCAATCCTCGTACCTAATCCATAGTCCCCCACCTCACCACCATCTCTTCCTTCAACTACTATCACATTTAAATCCCCCATCACTATCAAATGTTTCCCTGCAGGAACACACCCGATTATATCCTCTAACTCATCATACATCCTATCGACTTCTTCCTCCTTGTGGTTGCTCGGTGGCATGTATACCTGAACAGTGACCATGTTCGTTGGCTCTGCTTTAATCTCTACGAGTAAAATCCTATCAGTTGCTTGGTCTATGTTGATTACGCATCTTCATACCCCTTTATTTAATATTACGGCAACCCTTCTTTGGCTCTTGTCCCCGCCGCTTTATATCACTCTATAATTGTCACTCCAGTAATCCCCGCTATCCTTCCATCTCACTTCGCATAGACCTAAAACATCTTTCTTACCTCTTTCCTTCTCTTGCTTAATATTCTCTAATTTGCCTGTCCTCAACATTATCCTAACGTTCCATGTTCCTATTTTAACTACTTTTGTCTTCCTCTGCGACTTCTGTCCTGCTGCTGTTATTTCTCCCCTGCAAGGATTTCGTGGGATGACCACCGTGGAAGCCTTGCCTCCCCCGCTGCCAGGCACGACACATGGCCACTTGGGCCGAGTCCCGTAGTTGCCAGGACTCGTATTCTCTATAGTGCCCATCATTACATTCTTGGGAATGATAATTGATGTGGTTTCCCATTGCCTTCCTCAATAGTGTTTTTTACGTGACACCATCACTTAATGGCAACCCCACTGGGGTCAGACGTCTTTGCAGCTGCCTCACTTAGGAACAGACACTGCGTGGACTACCTTTCATCTGGCTTTTAACCTTTAACCTATCTGGCATGGGTGACCCTACTAGGTGCAATTATTATTACTCCCGCCAGCACAGCTGTAGGGGTCATCGGAACACACAAGCCCTTCCACCACAACAAGGTTGTAGTCCATGGGATGGGTACATTTTTATATATAAACCATAAACACAGTAATCAACCCAAAGGTCGGTTTAGTAGGTGATGGAAGAGCTCACTCATGTACTAAGCCCGACAGTGTGTGAATATTCACACATCAGGGAAGGGGGGCCAGTTTCTTTCCCTGTGCCGTTTATGGTTTCCCAGGAAGATCTGGTACCCGAAAAATCAACTAACTTGGGTAGAACTGCAGTTGCCCAGAGTGCCTTGCCCGGGAATCGAACCCGGGATCTCCGGTCAGTAGTCCAACGCTCTACCCACTGGACAACCACGACCCACATATATATATATATATATAACCATAAACACAGTAATCAACCCGAAGGTCGGTTTAGTAGGTGATGGTAGAGCTCACCCATGTACCAAGCCCGACGGCGTGTGAATATTCACACATCAGGGTAGGGGGGCCACCATTTAAAAAAAAATATATATATATATATATATAATATAAAAAATAATAATATAAAAAAATAATAAATATAAAAAATATATAAAAATAATATTAAAAAAATAAATATATATATATTTATATATTACACATTCATACATATTTATATGTATCATCATCAGTATTTTCAATCCTAGGATTGGTTTATTGCAGCCCTCCATTCGCCTCTATTTAATGTCAATTCCCTCAATCCCTGATACCTTTTCTGTATTACATCTTTCCTAATTTGTCCTATGTACATGTCTCTTGGTCTTCCTCGTGTGATCTTTCCTTCTATTTTTCCTTCTATTATATTCCTAATCAATCCATTGTGCCTCAATGTGTGTTCAATCCATCTATTTCTTCTTAGCCATAGAATTCTCCATATGGTTCTATCCTCTTTTGCTCTTCTATATACTTCGAACAAGTTCCAAGGAAACGGGAATTCCCAGATTTATTGTGCACCTGGTACTGCACTTTTTCTCTAGCACTTGTTCCACTAGCATCCTAAAGTTACTAGTGATCACACATTTTTCCAAACTTGTTTTTAAACATTATTAGTGATTTTTTGTGCAAAGGTTTATAATATTTTGGGCATAGTTTTAAATTTGACTCTGAAGAAAAATCTGCAAGAAGAAAGCCATGAGAAAATAAAAATAACAGTAGAAATGAAAAGTAAAATCATTGAAAATCGAAAATAAGGTGTGATCTTGGCTGATCTAGTACACACATCAATAATTGGTGGACATCAGTGATTGGCCTTTTCTGCAAGAGCATGGGCAAAACTAAGGAGATAGATGCTTTAAGTAGAGTGAAAGAATATCTATGTTACTGTTACGTATTCTCACTGTTTCAAATTGTCTCCATAGAAAACAAAAGCAATTGCAATGAGATACCATTAATGAGAAGACAATTTGTGGGAAAGGGTGCATGGTTCAAGAAGTTTATTTATTTGTTTCTTCATTTATTTATTTATTTAGCATTAGTCCAAAAACAGCATGTTGTGGCCTTTATATCGGACTATTAACAAAAATAACAATGGTCACATTTACAAACACCCAAGCCCTAGGTGGAGGAAAACCAACCCAGGTGGGAATCGAACCCGTGACACTTGGAATGGCAGATGAAGATGTTACCCCACTGCCACCAATGTCAGCATGGTAAGGTCCAAGTAGAGAACAAGAGGAACCATCATCCACAGCATTGTGAGCCATGGTGAAGTTGGCAAGATCTGAGTCAAAGGCAGCAGAGAACTTCTTTGGTGACTTTAAATTCCTTGTAGATTCTGAGGGTTACCTGGCACAACATATTCTTAATTGTGACAAGACAGTTCTCTTCAGGAAGAAGATGCCAAAACAAACCCATATTTGTACATATCACAGTAGAAGAGAATGCATTGCCCAACCACAAGGCAACCAAATTTCATCTCATGCTCCTATTTTGCACAAATGCAAGAGGCGATTTGAAAATCAAACCCCTACTTGTTTAACATTCAGAAACTCCATGAGACTTCAAGAAGTGTAAAGACCAGAACAGTAGGCTAAATATGATGTGGAGGTCATGGGATACTGTTGCATTGCATGATGTATATAAAGTATCACCGTAATAATGCAGTTGCTATGCAGGTCATAAATTATTTAATGATCACTCTGAGTTGCATTTTTACCAAATTTTGAAGCTTCATCAAAAAGAAATGTCTCTAGACAGCTTTCTAGTAAAAAAGTATTGGATACATACCCATATCATAATATGTTTAATTTATTTCGATTTTTTTTTCTTTTGCAAATCGAGTACGCATTTCCAGTGGCTTCATTCTGAAAAAGAAGGTGATCCACAATCCAAAACAATATATTCATAATTTTCTTTAAGTAAACCTTGTACATTATTTATTTTTTTTCTGAATGGATCACATTATTGTATTTTACATTAATTTATATGCAAAAAGATGTTTCTCTAAAGAATGTTTCATTTTACGAGAAAGATCACAGAATGAATTATGCCCCTATTATGAGGTTCCAATGTATGTACATTCTCATTTAAACACGAAAACCCACCAAATGGCAAACACATATTTGATCAAAAGGATAGGACCCATGTGTCGGAAAAATACAGTGGTGTTTATGTGGGAATGGTGGAGAAGGTGGAATCAAGTGCAATCACAAGAGTAGAAAAGTTTCCTTGACCGAAACTTGTACCACGGATCTTTCGACTTGCCAAGCCCTTTAGTACATGAGATATCGAGGAAAGATAAATTAAACTGAAATCTGTGAAATTGTGTATCAAAAATAAGGTGCCTATTAGTGCTGCACACCAACTCATCCTGCAGGGGAGAGGGTTAGAAGAAGCTTTGAATTGAAATAACAAATTAAAAGAAACCTCCGATAGCCATAATATGTTAGCACCACTCGTCATGCCAAGTGCTGCTCACTCATTATGGCTTTTCCTTTAATTTGTTATTTTATGAGGTAGTAGAGCTCAACTTTCCCAGATTTTGAATTGAAATATTTGAAAAATTGTCTTCATAGTCCCCTCCAAAGATATAATTTTTTGTGTACACTGCTCAGCACTCTTCTGACCATGGTACCCTTGGCAATTACTCTGACGACAAGGTGTTGTGTGCCACAGGTCATGATATTCCAGATATTGCATCTAAATCTTTGGCATTGCATTAGTCTAAAAGATGTATCTACACTCTGAAGGTCATTGGACTAGGAGTACAGAGATCAACATGAATAAAATACAAATTTCTCATATTCATTCATGAGGTAAATTGTTATAATCAATGTTGAATTATTAAAAGCCTTTGATTTCAAGATACATGGCTCAAAGAAGCTGTTGAAATTGTAAATGGTATACTTTTGCATGATAATGACTGAATGAAAAAGAAACATGAACCCAGTTATTTGTGTTCCAAATGCAGAGTAGCCACCCACACCAGTGAAAAGGGTGTCTCAATACAGCCGACTTTTACTTGGGTATTTGTATTGTGCATCATGCAGTTTCAACAGCATTCAATTCCACTGCTCATTGAATCACTAGTGCTTGAACATCATAATTAGTTGGTGTGATAAGGGAATTTTCTATAGTTGAATGCACAATCATAAGTTTCTTCTCGAACAAAAAAATGGTATTAATAGACAGCTTCTGAAATAAGGATGATTCCCTTTTCTCAGGGAAAAATCAGGGATATTTTGATTTGTTAAACAGGAAGAACACTTGAGAGTGTAAGGTATTACAGCTTTGATTCTTAGCTCTAGTGCAGTAATTTCTTTTTCGGTTAACTCCTGAAATGCACTACACTCCATCATTGCCACTAACTTTTTCTATCATCATTTCAGAATGGTGTGTTCCTGGGACCAGTCACATCTGTGCCAATTCTACTCTTCTCAGGATATTTTGTGAATTTCAACACGATCCCCTCCTACCTACAGTGGCTTTCATACCTCTCATACATTCGCTATGGCTTTGAGGGTTCCATGCTTGCCATCTATGGATATAACAGGGCCAAGCTCAAGTGCTCTGAGGCATACTGTCACTACAAATCCCCAACAAAATTTCTGGAAGAGCTGGATATGGCAAATGGGGAATACTGGATCGATGTCGTAGCTTTGGGTGCATTCTTTGTTCTCCTTCGCTGTGTGGCCTACCTTGTCCTCCGGTTCAAACTGAGATTCAAAGGATGAAAGTAGGTCTCCTAGAAGTTGTGCAAATGTGTGCATTGTATACCACTCTACATCAGCAATTCATTCTTTCTGGTCTTTTTGTGATGAGATGGCAACTGCCAATCAATTGCTCTGCATAACAGAACTAGTGAGCATGGGCATCCATTTCACTGGGAGGAAAGGTTTCATTCAGCAGTGCCCATGAGGGGAATGGTGAGTGAGGGGACAAGCCCAGCAAGAATTCTAAACCGTGGACCAAAAGTACATGCAGGAGACATCACTTCCAATGGGAGGCGTTCTCTGTTGAGAGGGCATGAAAGGCTGTGCACTCATACATTCCAACAAGAATATCATTCTGAACACATATTCATTTGAAGCAGGGCTGAAGCGCAGACATGAGAGATTGGAGGTTACTCTGCTTTGTCCATGGGATAATATGATAAGGTAGGAGAGGGGGATTGCGGTCAAGACCAAGGGCTTGACAGGCAAGGGGAAAGTGAGTGATCAGTCCTCACCCTTGGATCTCCATGTACTTGCCTTGTCTCTCTTTCCAAAGTCTGAATCTTCAAGGCAGAGATTGCTGCAACTTGTGGAGGTCTTCTTTATAGGTCTTCCTTGATAGAGACAGTGAGTAAATTACTTAATAGCCAAAGTAATGAGCACTAATGTGTGTGTGATAGGAGACACAGGAGTTGTCTGTAGCTTTTGGATTTTAGTGGAAAGACCTTCTCTTTCTCTCTGAAACATTTAATGCAAACAATGCATTTGGTTTAAAATCTCCCTGAATTGGACTTTTGGCTCAATTAAAAAACTGAGCCCTGCACCCTCCCCTGTGTGTACTATAATTGGCACATGCTGAAAGCAGAAATATTTTGATATTTAACATGGAATGCCAACTTTTTTTAAAAGAACATTCAAAGGCCTTTCCATGCATTTTTAGTGATCTATTTAAAAGGATTTATTCAATGTGTATAGCTATTCATAAATTTTATATATTGATCACATAAGCACTTTCTATTTTAAATCACATTCATAATATGTAAACATTACCCAATTTTGCTCAATCATATAATTTTATCTCAGATTTACTACTTATTAGTGTGAAATTTGCTTATGGCAATGAAAAACTTCAATGATAACAAAATACACAAAATACCTAAGAGCATACTGTTCTTGTAAGTAAGGGTTATGTGTAAATTTCAATTATGATATATAATTTCATTAACAATCTGCTTATCAATAAAATTTACTGTCAGACAATTGTAAAGACTTTTCATAGGATACTGCTTCTATATAAATTTTCTAATTATTCCATCAAATTAACTGTTACTACCTACTTCCCGAGTGAATACAAAAACTCAGCATTCCTGTAATTTCCAACTTGTAGGTACAGACAAACTTATCTGAAGTTTGACAAACAGGAAAGAAAATAGCACTAGAGGTTTCATTTGGCTTGTTAATTATAATCAAATACAGAAGTCTTGTTTCCTGAGGTGTATGCATTGGAGGAGGTCTCAGACAGTGTAATAAAGTTTAAAATTTGTAAGAATAGAGATTAGGTTATATTTTATGCCCAAATATTTTGTGACCCATGAAACTATAACAACTAATAATTTCAATCCCTAGGAACTAGCCAATGAATTGGCTTGCTTTAGATGAAATCCTCTTCTTAGGTCATGTGACAGGCATGTTCTGTTTAATCCCAAATGTTTATTTACCTTTAAAATAGAATGACAAAATTAAAGTACAATTAGTAATTGGAGTATACAATTCAAAACTATTATGATAATAATTTTAGCATTTACACTAAAATAATTATGGTCAGTATTGATTTACAATGACTCTGGTGCAGAATTAGCCATACTATTTACCTCTGCAATTTCCTATACTACTTTTATAAAATTAATACTTTGAGACAAAAATATATGGTCAAGGAAGATGAACATTCCCCTATGCTATTCAAACTCTGGACATTTTAGTTAAAGTGCTGCAGGGATTAATGTGTCAGACAAATTAGCTACTATATCCCATTGCCTACAATTCAAAATGGGCCATGACTTTTGTTGACTTGTGTATTCAGAATCGCTATTTAATATACAGGTTGTAAGCAGAAACAAATGCTTCAAAATCCTATTATTTCCTCAAAAAAAAGAGAATGGATAAAAACCCCTTGAAAATATCTCCATTTTCCTAATCTCTTTCATTGAATGAAATAGCATTTAATCACCTTTAAGTGAATAACTATCAATGATCAGAATTCATTAAATTCCAAATAATTTTCTTTCAAAGAATATTTCCCCCACAACCATTTTACTTTTATAATGGATCATTCTTCTCTTATGGAAATGATTCAGAAAGAAAATAATTGGGTAAGATAAAATATTAAATAAAACCTCTGTACTTATTTTTTGTCATATTAATTGCATTTGTGTGTATCAATTTATTTATTCATATATTACTTGTATTTTGCCTCGGTACATTACTTTTTATTATTGATTGAATTGTAAATATTATGCAATGAATTACTTTTTTAAGTTTTTCTTTTTGTAAGAATGATAATTATAGCACAATTTTGATAAAACAAAAATATTTTTTAAATAAACTAAATTATCAATGAAAGCTGATGGAGTTACAGTAATTAAAAATATTTTTATTGACTTGTTAGGCCAAAACTTTGATATCAGGCAATTTATTGCTTACAAACAAGCGTGAGCAAATAAGATAATACATTGAAATTACCATATTTGACAGCATATAGGATGCACCCCTGTTTCAGTAGGTCCCACATGTGGAAAAAGTTTTTCCCATCCAAGTTATGAACCCTGTTTAATTCAACGCTGCTTTGAAACGATCAGTTGTTCTAAAATAAGATCGAGTTCATTTGATGTCTCCCGTGCACCTCTTTCTGCATCACAAGAAGAGAACAATAAAATATTCACTTCGCATAATAGTGATGAGCTTAATAATAACAAACAACATTATAACAATTTTTAATTGAATAAGAGATAGTTTCTATAAATAAATATATTGAAGTCAAAATAGGCAATAATGACACTCAGGAGTAAACATAACATTCAGTATTGGGCTTTAACCCATGGATAAATATATAAACACATTCAAACACGAAATCCCACCATACGGCGAACAAATATTATTTCACACATAGAAATAGATATAAGGAAAGGGGATAGGAAAACACAAAAAAGACAAACACAGGAAAGGTGGGGAAGGCGAATTTGAGCAGATCTCTCAAAAAAAATATCTATACATATATATATATATATATATATATATATAGTCACTTTCTTGGAAAACCCACAAACGTGTACCATAATGTAAATTCACTAATAGTCGTAACAAACACAGAAACCAAAACACACAAAAGAGAGACTCACTGGTTCTCGAATTTTCGGTGGTACAACCACCTTTCTCAAGAGGAATTAGGAACAGAACTGAGGCAGAGGAGGGCCCGAAAGCAGTGGTAGGAAGGAGAAGGGGAAAATGGGGGAAAAGAGGGGGAAAGGGGGGAAAAAAGGAGGGGAAGGCATTCAAGGTGAGGAGTTTGGAGGGGTAGTGTATGGCGCGGGAATTTTAAAAAACGTGGGGATGATATGGAAGTTGTTGGGGGCGGAGGGGGATGAAATTATGTGCATAAAGGTGGCAATTAATGTCTAATATTAATACCTGGGCGATTCCAGGAATCCAAGAGCCAGATGAAAGCTAGCTCTAATGTTTTGAGTTTCGCTGGAGGGTCTGAGTGTGGGAGGGATGCTAAGACGGATACTTTAAAACATTGGTCAAAAGCAGTGTTGTGTTCGGAGGCATGTTTGGGGATGGGAATGTATCAAGAAAGGGATATTGGAAGCCGCTAAAGACACTATAGGAACCATTAACGGGAAAAGAATAAGGAAACCATGGGTCACAGATGAGATGATTGCAAAGATGGATGAGAGAAGAAGATGGAAGAATGTAAACACAGAGTTAGGCAAAATGAAGTACAAAGAGTTAAGCAATAAATTGAGAAGGGCCAGAAATAAAGCAAAAGATGAATGGTGGAAAACGCAATGCGAGGATATGGAAAGTTTACAGAAGAAGGGTGAAATTGGTGCTCTATACAGCAAGGTTAAGTTATTATCGGGAAGTAAGAAGGCAAGATCTGTGCTAACAGTTAAAGATAAGTGGGGTAAGATAATAGTTGAACCAGGAAAAATCCAAGAGAGATTGAAGGAATATATAGAAACACTGCATGGTAGAGAACTTAGGCCGACAAGGTTAGACATAGAAAAGGAACATGACGTAGAAAAAGATATCTTAGGTCCAGGCATACTCCACGATGAAATACAAAGAGTATTAAAGGAGATGAAAGCAAATAAAGCCATGGAGGTAGACAACATTCCTGTGGAACTGTTGAAATGTTTAGGAAAATGAGGGAAGAAGACTCTATATGGACTGATTCGTAGTATCTATGAGGAAGGAATCTGGCCAGAAGATTTTGTGAGATCGGTGTTAGTTCCTATTCCGAAAAAAGTAAAGGCTACAACTACAGAACAATAAGTTTGATATCCCATGCAGCTAAAGTTATTCTCAGGATCATCAACAAAAGGATAGAGAGTAAGGCAAATGATTACTTAGGGGATGATCAGTTTGGGTTCAGAAAAGGAAGAGGTACCCGTGATGCCATTGCAGTAATGAGATCACTAGTCGAGAGGAATATAGAATACAATCAGGACGTTTTTGCCTGTTTTGTAGATTTTGAAAAAGCATTTGATAGAGTGCATTGAGAAAAATTAATGCGTGTATTGCAGAAAATAGGTTCAACTGTACTGTTCAACGTATATGTAGAGGAAATGATTAAAGAGGCATGGGAAGAACTGGAGGTAGGAATGAAAGTCGGAGGGGAATTCGTAAAATCGGCTAGGTTTGCTGATGACCAAGCATTAGTTTCTCAGTCAGCCAAGGGGTTGCAAGCATTGTTGAGTGAATTGGAGGTTCAGTGCAATAAATATGGGATGAGAATCAATATTAATAAAACAAAGGTTATGCGATTTTCCAGAAAGAAAAAAGCTAAGCTAAATATTAAAATAGGCGGGGAAAAAATAGAGCAGGTGGAACAGTTTACATATCTCGGAAGTGTTTTGGACCAATAATACGGTCAAAGTGGTAGGGACGTAAGGAGAAGAATTGCGCTAGGCAAGGAGGCTTTCTCAAGGAGGAGGGAGTTGATGACAGGGATGTTGAGTAGGGATGTTAAGACAAGACTCGTAAAACCTCTGATATGGAGCGTAGCTATGTACGGCGCGGAAACGTGGTCACTGAAGCAGGAGGATAGACGTAGATTGGAGGCTTTTGAAATGTGGGTGTGGAGAAGAATGGAGAAGGTGAAATGGACCGAAAGGAAAACAAATGAGGAAGTACTAGAAATGGTGGGGGAGGAGAGGGGTTTGTTGAGAGAAATCCTATGGAGGCAGGAAAAATGGATGAAAGGCGTATTTAGCGGTAGTGGAATGTTGAAGAGGGTAATAGAGGGGAGAATGTTGGGCAAGAGAGGTAAGGGCAGGAACAGGATAGGGATGTTGGACGGGATGAAGGGAGGAAAGAAGTACACCGAGATGAAAAGGGATCTGATATAGATTAGTTTGCTAGGTGGGGAGTCACAAAATGTTTATTTGATAGTTCTGTCCATCCAAAAACCTACCTTAACCGGTAGATTACCTAATAATAATTATATATTTATATATATATATATATATATATATATATATATATATATATATATATATATATATATATATATATATATATATATATATATACACTTTTTTGGAAGACCCACAAACGTGTAATGTAAATTCACTGATAGTCATAACAAACACAGAAACCAAAACACAAAAGAGGAAAAACTCACTGGTTCTCGAATTTTCGGTGGTCCAACCACCTTTCTCAAGAGGAATTAGGAACAGAACTGAGGCAGAGGAGGGCCCGAAAGCAGTGGTAGGAAGGAGAAGGGGAAATGGGGGAAAAGAGGGGAAAAGAGGGGAAAAGAAAGGAAAAGGGGGGAAGGCATTCGAGGTGAGGAGTTTGGAGGGGTAGTGTATGGCGCGGGAATTTTAAAAAAGGTGGGGATGATATGGAAGTTGTTGGGGGCGGAGGGGGATGAAATAATATGCATAAAGGGGGCAATTAATGTCTAATATTAATACCTGGGCGATTCCAGGAATCCAAGAGCCAGATGAAAGCTAGCTCTAATGTTTTGAGTTTCGCTGGAGGGTCTGAGTGTGGGAGGGATGCTAAGACGGATACTTTAAAACATTGGTCAAAGGCAGCGTTGTGTTCGGAGGCATGTTTGGGGATTGGGAGCATACCAATAAGGGAGGAATTGTTGCATGAGGCTCTATGATTATTGATTCTAATATTGAGGGGTGTGGTACACTGTCCAATGTAAAAGGCAGGGCAAAGTTGGCACTTGAGTAGGTAGACAACATTGCTGGAGGTACACGATGAGTTCATTCTTACCCGCAATTCCTTCTCCTTTAATGATAATTTCTACCTACAAATCAAGTGGTGTGCCATGGGTAGCAGGTTCAGCCCGTCCTATGCAAACCTCTGTCTTGGTCTCGTGGAGAATAAATTCCTGTCACAACAACCCCTGAAACCGCTATTGTGGCTCATATATATTGACGATATTTTCCTTCTCTGGCCACATGGTCCTGATTCCCTGAAAACTTTCATTTCCAACCTTAATGCTTCGTCCTCTATCTCCTTCACGTCTACAGTTTCCTCCTCCCAAATCACCTTCCTAGATGTAAACATATCATTTATAGACCATAAATTTCACACATCCGTACATATAAAACCCACAAATAAACAACAGTACTTACATTTTAGCAGCTGTCACCCATACCACACCAAACGTTCCATTCCTTATTCCCTTTCCATAAGGGGTCACAGAATTTGCAATGACCCTGACTCCCTAGACAATTTCCTCATAAATTTACACCATTCCCTCCTCAAACGAGGTTATCCTGAATCCCTCCTGAATAAGAGGATCCGTAGTCATACTTACACTCCCAGACCTTCCACCACCGCGAAAAACCACCCTCTTTCAATTTGTACCACGTTTCTCCCTGGCCTAGAATCTCTGCGTTCTATCCTAAAGGACCTCTATCCTATCCTCAAAAACCACAATTCCACCACCAACCTTTTCCCCAAATGCCCCTCTGTCACTTTCAAACGCCCCGCCAATCTATCAGATCTTCTAAAATCTACCAATCCACTTCTTAAATCCTCGCCCCGTTCCAAAATCTCTCCCAGACCCTGCAATAAACCTAGATGCAAAACATGTCCTATTTTCCTAACCAGAATCCCATCCCTCTCCCACCCGCTCTTTAACTCTCTCCCACCAATTCCCTACTCATCGTGTACCTCCAGCAATGTTGTCTACCTACTCAAGTGCCAACTTTGCCCTGCCTTTTACATTGGACAGTGTACCACACCCCTCAATATTAGAATCAATAATCATAGAGCCTCATGCAACAATTCCTCCCTTATTGGTATGCTCCCAATCCCAAAACATGCCCCCGAACACAACGCTGCCTTTGACCAATGTTTTAAAGTATCCGTCTTAGCATCCCTCCCACACTCAGACCCTCCACTGAAACTCAAAACATTAGAGCTAGCTTTCATCTGGCTCTTGGATTCCTGGAATCGCCCAGGTATTAATATTAGACATTAATTGCCCCCTTTATGCATATTATTTCATCCCCCTCCGCCCCCAACAACTTCCATATCATCCCCACCTTTTTTAAAATTCCCGCGCCATACACTACCCCTCCAAACTCCTCACCTCGAATGCCTTCCCCCCTTTTCCTTTCTTTTCCCCTCTTTTCCCCTCTTTTCCCCTTCTCCTTCCTACCACTGCTTTCGGGCCCTCCTCTGCCTCAGTTCTGTTCCTAATTCCTCTTGAGAAAGGTGGTTGGACCACCGAAAATTCGAGAACCAGTGAGTTTTTCCTCTTTTGTGTTTTGGTTTCTGTGTTTGTTATGACTATCAGTGAATTTATATATATATATATATATATATATATATGCGGGTCGCGGTGGTCTAGCGGGTAGAGCGTTGGACTGCTGACCGGAGGGTCCCGGGTTCGATTCCCGGTCAAGGCACTTTGGGCACCTGCAGCTCCACCCAAGCTTGTTGATTTTTCGGGTACCAGATCTTCCTGGGAAACCATAACCGGTACAGGGAAAGGAACTGGCCCCCCTACCCTGATGTGTGAATATTCACACGCCGTCGGGCTTGGTACATGGGTGAGCTCTACCATCACCTTCTAAACCGACCTTCGGGTTGATTACTGTGTTTATGGTTTTTATATATATATATATATATATATATATATATATATATATATATATATATATATATATATATATAAAAACTTACACAGTAACACACAGCACGAGAACACACAAAAAGAACACTCACAATAATATCTTCATAATTTCGACGGACTCGAGCTCCATCTTCTTCGGAAGATAAGATATGGCTGAGGAAAAGGGTGTGCGGTGCAGAGAGAGTATGGGACGAGGGAGAGGGGAAAAACAGGTAGTGGGGGAGGGTGAAGGAGGGGTATATGGAGGGGGAGAAAGCGGAGCGGAGAACAGGTGGTGGGAGAGGGGTGAAGGAGGAGGTTATGGAGGGGGAAAGGGAGGCCAGAGGGGAGCGGAGATGGAATAAGGAGGATGCGGAAATAGTAACAAGCGACACAGAAAACTAACAATTCATCCAAAGACCCCACAACAACCATGACCAAGGCATCAACTCACCAAGTCATCATAAGGGCTTGACAAGTCAAAACCCAGGACAAGGATGACAAAATGTATGCGGATGAATAAATTGTCCCACCACCTCGCAAGAAACAAATCCACCTCCATCCACCCCAGCCCCACCCCCTTATTTAGTGAACGACATTGAGACCCGGATTTTGATAGGCTTTACACAGCCATATAAATGCCAATTCCATTGTTTTTAATTTTATATGGTTATCGAATGGGGGAAGGGATGCTAGCACGGAAACATTGTAACAGTGGTGGGAGGGGGTGTTGTGGTGGAAGGCATGTTTTGAGATGGGAAGACCCGCGGACGGGGAAGAGGGATTACATGTGGCGCGATGATTGTTCACCCTGAGGTTCAGGGGTGTAGAGCACTGGCCTATATAAAATGCCGGGCAGAGTTTGCAAGTCAGAAGATAGATTACATTCTGAGATGTGTATGAGGAGTGGGTGGAAGGGGGGGAGAGAGTTAAAAGGTGGGATGGAGAGGGGTGGAGTGGTGAAAATAGGACAAGTTTTGCATCTTGCAAGATGCAAAACTATCAATCAACATCAAAGGGACAATCTATTCATCCGCACCTCTATTACATCATTTCACCTCTATTACCTTCTTCAACATCCCACTGCTGATCAATACACCCTTAATCCATTTTTCCTGTCTCCTCATGATTTCTCCCAACAATCCGCTCTCCTTGTCCACCATCTCTAGTACTTCCTCATTTGTTTTCCTTTCCGTCCATTTCACCTTCTCCATTCTTCTCCACACCCACATTTCAAAAGCCTCCAATCTACGTCTATCCTCCTGCTTCAGTGACCACGTTTCCGTGCCGTGCATAGCTACGCTCCATATCAGAGTTTTTACGAGTCTTGTCTTAACATCCCTACTCAACGTCCCCGTCATCAACTCCCTCCTCCTTGAGAAAGCCTCCTTGCCTAGCGCAATTCTTCTCCTTACGTCCCTACCACTTTGACCGTATTATTGGTCCAAAACACCCCCGAGATATGTAAACTGTTCCACCTGCTCTATTCTTTCCCCGCCTATTTTAATATTTAGCTTAGCTTTTTTCTTTCTGGAAAATCGCATAACCTTTGTTTTATTTATATTGATTCTCATCCCATATTTATCGCACTGAACCTCCAATTCACTCAGCAATGCTTGCAACCCCTTGGCTGACTGAGCAACTTATGCTTGGTCATAAGCAAGCCTAACTGATTTTATGAGCTCCCCTCTGACTTTCATTCGTACCTCCAGTTCTTCCCATGCCTCTTTAATCATTTCCTCCACATATACGTTGAAAAGCACCGGTGACAGTGGGCAACCCTGCCTTACACCTCTTCCTAACACTGCCCATCTGGACTCTCCGTTCCCCACTTGCACCTGAGCAGTCTGAGACATGTACAGGCTGCAGATCTGTCTCCTGTCCCTCCAATCAATTCCTATTTTCTGCAATACACGCATTAATTTTTCCCAATTCACTCTATCAAACGCTTTTTCGAAATCTACAAAACAGGCAAAAACATCCTGATTGTATTTTATATTCCTCTCGATTAGTGATCTCATTACAGCAATGGCATCACGCGTACCCCTTCCCTTCCTAAACCCAAACTGATCATCCCCTAAGTAATCATTTGCTCTGCTCTCTATCCTTTTGTTGATGATCCTGCGAACCACTTTAGCTGCGTGGGATATCAAACTTATTATTCTGTAGTCCTCACATGACGTAGCCTTTACCTTTTTCAGAATAGGAACTAACACTGATCTCACAAAGTCTTCCGGCCAGATTACTTCCTCATAGATACTACGAATCAGTCCATATAGAGTCTTCTTCCCACATTTTCCTAAACATTTCAACAGTTCCACAGGAATGTTGTCTACCTCCACGGCTTCATTTGCTTTCATCTCCTTTAATACTCTTTGTATTTCATCGTGGAGTATACCTGGACCTAAGATATCTTTTTCTACGTCATGTTCCTTTTCTATGTCTAACCTTGTCGGCCTAAGTTCTCTACCATGCAGTGTTTCTATATATTCCTTCAATCTCTCTTGGATTTTTCCTGGTTCAACTATTATCTTACCCCACTTATCTTTAACTGTTAGCACAGATCTTGCCTTCTTACTTCCCGATAATAATTTAACTTGGCTTTGGTTCAGCCTGGCGGGTTTAAATGATAGGAGCACCCAGATGTGTGCATCTCATGGGTTCTTACCTCTATGCTAATTGCAGATTTAGGAGGGGTTTCAATCAACGAAACAGAGAAGCCATCATCAAAAGATTGGTTGAGGGAAGCAGTATACTGCTGGGATGGGATAATTAAGGAAAATGAGAGATTTGGTGGAATAGCAGTGATTATTCATGTGGAGGGAAAGGGTGGTTGTGCATTCACTCACATAGAAGGCAGGGTAGAAGTTTCAAGAGAGGCGAGATAGGGGCAGACAAGGGCAGGGAAGAGAGACATCTTTATGTTGACAAACCCACCTGTGAGCACTCCTGTCTCTTCCGCAGGCAGAGGGGCAGAAGTTACAGGAGTGGCCGTATATGTTTTTTGTAGTGCAGGTGCTGTTGGCTTGGGAGTTGGTAGTAACGGAGGTGGAGGGACTTAGAAGATGGCAGCCTATGCAGCGTGAGTAGTTGCATGGTGCAGACGGGGGTGGGGAAGAGACAGGGGTGCTAACAGGTGGTTTTGTTGACTTGAAGATGTCTCGCAAGTTTGATGGGCATTTAAACGAAACGGAGGGACAATGTGGGAATAAAAGTGTTTTGAGTTGTTAATAATTGGGAAATATTCATGGATTATATGCTAAATATTGTGGGTTCTGGGGAAGAAAGTGTTGATAGGGTTATGGCATTTTGGGCGGTTTGGTTTGGGGAGAGGAGTGTATTGGGTTGACAGTTTGAGAATTTTACTATTCAGTAGTTTTTCAGGGTACCCACATTCCCTGAGAGAGTCGTGTAGCCAGTCCATGTATTTCCGTTTAGAGGAGGTGTTGTTGCAGAGATGGAGGCCATGGACTGAAAGAGAGAAGGGAATGGGACATTTTGTGTGTAATGGGTGACAGCTTGATATGGAGGTATTGTTGGTCAGTTTAATGCGGACTGAGGTATTAAATTTATTGTTCTGGAGGTGAGTGTCGATATATAGGAAAGTGATATTTGAGTCAGATATAGATGAAGTGAAAGATATGGAGGAGGAGGAGTTGAGAGAGGAAATGAGGGATGATAAAGTTTCGCTTCCATGGGACCAAATAATAATAATAGTTTTTTAATATATTAATAATATTATTGGATTTTAAATACAACATGAGCACTGAGTAATGGGTCCCAAAAAAATACTAAAAATTACATGGGCGTAAAACTCATCATAATAGATTGGCATAAGTACTTCATTATTGACAGCTTGCCTGATAGGACGTACCAAATAGCACACTGAACAGAGCTTTATACGTAAACTAGAAATATGGCTATCCCAGTTTAGTCTACTATCCAGGGTAACACCCAGGAAGGAGGCATTATCACTCCTTGGAATAATCACATTGTCAAAAGAAACTGAAATATCTGTTAGAGGCTTATTTTTTTTACAAAGTATATTAAATTTGTTTTTTCCTTAATAATATAAAGAAAATTATGATCCCATCACTCTTGCAAAAGGTGGACAGTATTGTAAGCACTTGATACCAGGCCGTTGATTGAAGAGGCAGACACTAAGACATTTGTATCATCGGCATACAGAATGGGAAGTGTATTAGGTACAGAATTAAGTATGCTTGGGAGGTCATTTATACATATGAGAAAAAACACTGGGCCTAGAACAGATTCCTGGGGAATCCTGCAGAATATTGTTTTTGCAGGTGATACATGAGATATTCCATCTTTTGTAACACTTACACTCTGTTGACTGTTGTTGAGAAAAGATTTAATCCAATTATATGGAGTACCTCTTATGCTAGATTCTTGAAGTTTCAGCAATAACATATGATGATTGACACAATCAAAGGCCTTGGAGAAATCAAATAATAAAACAAGAGTTTATTGTCTAGGTCAGACAATATTTTGTTTATACAATGGTAGATAGCAGTGGTAGTAGACATGGATTTTCTAAATCCATGCTGGGAGATTGATAACAGTTTGCGCGATTCCAGGTATGATATTAATTGAGAATAAAAATAAGAAAAAGTTTATGATTTACATCTATTTAAAAAAACAAAGTCGTAAATCATGTTAGTTACACCATTTATAACTTAAGAATTGCTGTACCGATTTTAATTATGTTTGGTTTTTTGGATGTGACTCAGCCAGAATAGCAGCATAACCATTAAAATATCGTATCGTTTCATTGAAGAAATTTCAACATCGGAGGCAAGTCGACGATGTTCTCCATTAAAATATGGTAAAACTATCGTATTGTATTGCTTCATCGAAGAAATTTCAATATCGGAAGGAACAGCTGTACCGATCTGTATGATATTTGTTTTTATTGGATTCGTCTCAGCCCAGAATAGCAGAAGAACAAATAAAATATTGTTAAAGCATCGTATCGTAAAGTATCGCTTCATCGAAGAAATTGTAACACTGGAGGCAAGACGACGTGTTTATCTATTAAAATATCGTAAAAGTATCATATTGTAATACCGTACCGTAAAATATCGTATCACTTCATCGAAGACGTTTCATCGTCGGAAGAATGGCAACGCTCTTCCTGTCATTTGTGATACGACAATGGCTGAAGCAACTATTTCCGCATCTCCAAGTCAGACATGTACATTATTTGCTATCATCCTTTTGACATGCTTCCCATCAAATCCACATGACCTGTCAGAAGACATTTTACATCGAATTCGTGTAAGTTCAAGAAATCTCGGTATTGAAGAAAATGAGGAGGTGCATACCCAGGCTTTGCTGTTGATTGAAGACATGTGTTACCTCATGTGCGGCAGTTTATTAGTGAATTTAGGAATGCCAGCGCCAGATTGTGGAATGAACGACGCGTTTAATTGAGAATTGGAACGTGAACATGATCGACATAAATTAGACCCATCAGTTCAAACGAATGTACCCCTGCTGAACCCCCATGAGAAGGATGTGTATGAAACATTAATGAAGGCAATTGATGATGGAAATGGTGGCCAATTTTTCCAGGAATCCCCTGGTGAAACTGGGAAGACATTCCTCATATCATTGCTTTAGGCCACTGTTTGTGCAAGACTGCGGTTGCAGTTGCTTCTTCTGGCATAGCAACCACACTGTTGGAAGGATGTCATTCGGCTCATTCAGCATATAAGTTGCCGTAAAACCTACAAAATTCTGAACAAGTTACATGTAACATTTCAAAACAGTTCGCAATGGCCAAAATTTAAGTAGCATCTAAAATCATCATATGGGACGAATGCACGATGGTGGACAAACGCGCATTGGAAGCACTTGCCCGGTAATTGAAAGATCTGCACAATGACTCGAGATGCTTTGGTGGCACAATGATTTAACTGTCTGGCTATTTCCACCAAACACTGCCAGTCATTTCAAGATCGGCTGCTGCTGATGAAATAAAAGCTTACCTCAAATCATCAAGTCTGTGGCGATTTGTGAAGAAACTTGAACTGACAACAAACAGGAGAGTTGCATTGCTGAACAATCCATCTGCTGAAGATTTCTCCAAGCAATTGTTGACTATGGGTAATGGTCATGTTCCTGTCGACGAATCGAACAGATTGATTTCATTTCCTCGGAACTTTTGTGATTTCATTTCATCGAAAGATGAGCTCATCAACAAAGTATTTCCAAACATCACTGATAACCACAAAAATCACAATTAGTTGAGTGAATGAGCAATTTTGGAGGCTAAGAACAATGATGTGGATAACTTAAACTTCGTAATTCAGAATCAAATCTTTGGTACTCTGTATTCACTCAAATCTATTCTCTGTGTAACAAATGAAGATGAAGGCACCAGCTACCCTTCTGAATTTTTAAACTCCTTGGATGTGCCTGGCTTACCACTGCACAATTTACAGCTTAAGGTTGGCTTAGTGGTCATGATACTAGGAAACCTAGACAAAGCAAAACTATGCTGTGGAAAGCATTTGGTGATAAAAAAAACTGATGATCAATGTGATTAACATGACCATACTCAAAAGAAAATTCAAAGATGAAGAAGTTCTCACTCAGAGGATTCTCATGATCACAACCGATATGCCCTTTGAGTTTAAACGAATTCAATTTACAATTCGTGTTGCATTTGCGATCATGATTAATAAAACCAATCATTGAGTGTTTGTGGTCTGAATCTAGAAAACCCATATTTTTCTCATGGTCAATTATATGTGGCATGTTTACATGCTGGTAAACCGTCTGCTTTATTTGTTCTTGCACCTGATAAGAAAACAAAAAATGTTGTATATCTGAAGGTGGCTGACTCAAGTGAATAAACCTGAATGTATAAATAGATTGAATAAAGAAAATGTCCTTTTGACAAACCATTTAAATACTTATTTTTGTAGTGTTATTGATTCTTTCCTTATATTATCATAACAAGTCAAATATGGTTAAAATTGATACAGTCATTCTTGATTTATAAATGGTGTAAATAAACTGTTTATTAATTGCTAGGGGGTACGAAGTTCACCGGGTCAGCTAGTATATATATATTACATGTGGGTGGCAGTGGTCCAGGGGGTAGAGCATTGGACTACTAACCAGAGGGTCCTGGGTTTATTTTCCTGGCATGGCAGTCTGGGCACCTGCAGCTACACTATGTGATTTTTCTGGTACCAGATCTTCCTGGGAAACCATAACCAGCACAGGGAAAGGAACTGGCCCCCCTGCCCTGATTTGTGAATATCACATGTCTTCAGGCTTAGTACTGGGTGAACTCTGCCATCACCTACCAAACCGACCTTTGGGTTGAATACTGTGTTTATGGTTTATATATATATATATATATATATTTCTTTCGCTTTCTCCCCCTCCACATACCCCTCCTTCACCCCTCCCCCACTACCTGTTTTTTCCCCTCTCCCACCTCCCCTTCTCTCGCCTCCCTCATCCACCCGGCAAGTGGAAGGTCCGGTGTTCAAATCCCGGCTAAGGAAATATTTTTACATTCATGATCTGCTCAAAAACCGCCTTCCCCACATGTCCTTTGTTCACCTTTTATGTGTTTTCCTATCCCCTTTCCTTATACCTATTTCTATGTTTGAATGAATATATATATATTTGAAATCTAAACTTTGAAATCATAAACTTTTTCTCAGGGGTAAAAACCTCTCAGTCTGTCTTTGCAAATGGTTATATTGGGAGAGGAGTTCACAAAGGGTAGAAGTTTGTCATAGATTACTGAGAGAGTATTACATACTCTTTTCAGACAAGTGATTAGGTGGTCAAACATTGTGTCTACGTCCCCTTATTTTGGATATTGTAATCATGCTGATGCTCAATAAACACATATTAAGTGACTCATTTTAACAGTGCAGTGAATGTATGGACAAGGAAATGGCTGAATTCCTAAGACAAATAATGGTTACCCTTCAGATCCAAAATATTACCCTGATGGCCTTCTTTGGTTACTTTAGGAAGGGGAAAGATGCACATGATGCCATAGTAGTAATGAGATCACTAATCAAGAGGAATAAAGAATACAATCAGCACGTATTTGCCTGTTTCATAGATTTCGGAAAAGCATTTGATAGAGTGAATTGAGAAAACTAATAAGTATATTGCAGAAGATAGGAATAGATTGGAGGGATAGGAGACTAATCCCAAACCTGTGCATGTCTTACATAGCTCAGGTGCGAGTGAGGAACAGAGAGTCCGGATGGGCAGTGTTAGGAAGAGGTGTAAGGTAAGGTTGCCCATTATCACCAGTGCTGTTCAACGTATATGTGGAGGAAATGATTAAGGAGGCATGGGAGGAGCTGGAGGTGGGAGTGCAAGTCGGAGGGGAGTTCGTAAAATCAGTTAGGTTTAGGCTTTGGTTTGTCATTTGGCCAAGGGGTTGCAAGCATTACTGTGTGAATTGGAAATTCAGGGCAACATATATGGGATGAGAATCAATATCAATGAAACAAAGGTTATGCGTTTTTCCAGAAAGAATTCACCGTAGGCTAATATCATATTTGGACCATATGAACATGATAATATTCATATACAAGCTTCTTGGTGCTTATAAAACTCCAAACCCTAAAATAAACACACTTACTGATGGTGAAACCCCAACCTCCTGACTTGTAATCACAGCAATTGAGGTTCACTGTCAGGCAGTACAAAACTTTACCTGATGGAGTGACTCTGACTTCTAGTTAATAATAGCCCTCATAGAATCGGTGTGGATACCTCTTTCATATATCTTTTTTATGATAATTCAACCTCGGACAGATCAGGGTACCACACATTTTTCATCATCATCTGCAGCTCTACAGCCCGGTGTGGGCCTTGGCTTCCTCTATGATATGCCTCCATTCAGTTCTTATTCTTGCTTTTTCCTTCCATCTTGTAACTCCCATTGCCTTCAAGTCATCCTCCACATCCTGTAGCCATCTCTTCCTTGGCCTACCTTTTCTTCTGACACCTTCCATCTTGCTATTAAGTATCAGTTTGGGCATTCTGTCATTTTCCATCCTTTCTACATGCCCCAACCACGCCAGCCGCAGTGACTTGGCAAATCTAACTAGGTCCTTCCCTTCTAGTAATTCATTTACCTCCATGTTCATTCTAATTCTCCATCTCTAATTGGGCCATAGATTCTCCTTAACATTTTCCTTTCGAATTTTCTAAGTGTTTCCTCATCCTGACTGGTTAATGTCCATGTTTCAGCTCCATAAGTTACCACAGGTCTAATAAGCGTTTTATAGATCTTCATTTTTGTGCTCCTTGATAGTAACACTGATTTGAGGATTGTTACATTTGCAAAGTATGCCCTGTTACCTTCCATTACCCTTTGGTTGATCTCTGTGGATATCTTATTTTCATTGTTATGTCTTACTCCTGGATAGGTAAATTCCTTGACACCCTCAAACTCATAATTCCCAATTATTATGTTTTGTAGGTGCCGCTTGTTCTGATGAGCCGACATTTTCAAGTATTTGGTCTTCTCTTCACTAACCTTCAGCCCCACTTCTTTACCAGTGTTTTCTAAAATGTTAAACATTCCTTTTAGGTCATTCACATTTCGTGCAATTAGTGCTATATCATCTGCATATGCGAATCCTTGCTGGGATTTATGCACTATGGTCCCTCTTAGTTTCAATTCTTTCATTGCATTATGTAGGGCCAGGTTGAATAACGTGGCTGAGAGAGCATCTCCTTGTCTTACCCCCGAGGTCATCTTAAATGCTCTACTTGCTCTACCCCTAATAAAGGCTTTACATTGTGATTCATGCAATGTCAATTGAACCAGTCTAATCAGTTTCCTTGGAATATCATAATCTCTCAACACACGTATCATCTCTTTCCTGTTCACGCTGTCGAAGGCTTGTTTGAAGTCAATGAAGGGTATATGCAAGTCAACATTATATTCATAGCATTTCTCCACTGTTTGTCTTACCGAGAATTCTGGTCAATGGTACTTCTACCAGCTCTAAAGCCACACTGATATTCTTCCAGTATGTCTTCAGCATAGGTGCTTATGCGTTTCAGGAGAAGACTGGTGAAAATTTTATATGCTACATTCAGTAATGTAATGCCCCAATAGTTTTTGCAATCATATTTGTCACTTTTTTTTCACCGCACATTTTTCACACTTCTCTATTACATGGTGACACTGAATCTTATTCTCCCATGAACCATTTATTCTTCCTCACTCTCTCTTTCCTATTTTTAACACAAACACACTGCATATACAGTGGAACCTTGCTTATTAAGCACCTAACATCGTGAGTAATTTGCATAAAGGACAAAAATATTTTGATAAAAAATGACTACAGCCATAAGACAATGAAAATAACCATAGAAAAGAAAATTAAAATCATTGAGAAGTGAGAATGAAATGTGACTCTGGCTGATCTAAAACACAAAATACAATTCGTTTAAATAAACGATTTTTACTACTCTCAAGAACAGGTACAAAATCAAGGAGATAGATGCTTCAAAGGGATTGATGAATATCTACACAATGGCTATGTATCCCCAAATATGTTGAAAAGTTGCTTCTCATATGGATAAATAAATTAGGCGAAGACGCAACAGCGAAACCATGATCATGTGTTAACAAATTGTGGAATTAGTGTTTTTTACCATTCCTTGGAAATGGAGAAATTCCACATTATTATGCCCAAGACTATCCCAAAATGAAAAGCAATTTCAATGTGACAGTATTAATGAGAATATAATTTGTGAGAAGTCAAAAATGATTTTCGCTGACCTCATTCAGAAGGTGCCAGGATCGTCAATGGCTGAAAAAGGAATATTTAGAGTAAGCCATGAGTGGTTTGCGAAGTTTAAGAGAAGAACCAAGCCATAAGCCAATGAAAGAGTATTCCAAATTAAATATCCCAGATGGAATTCCTTGCCTGTGCATGAGAATAGGGAGATACATATATTTACATATCAATAGTAGCTCAATAAATTCAATATTTTTCACCGCATTAAGATTAATGCTAACTTTCTCAATTTTTATTTAAAATGAATGGTTACCTAATTAAGAAGGTTATACGGAAAACATCGATAGCTTAGCGCCATCTCTCTATGCCGCCAATAAGCAAACACTAAAACATACTACCAGCGCCACTACTTTTAAAATGTTGACAGCCGATATTACGGTCTATGATACGTCCCGTCCTCTCCTGGCTGACAGTGTTCATGGTAGTAAGTGGCGAGCGGACGGGATGATTTGCGGATTTTCATTTACTTGATACGACTGGCTATAATGGTGGCGTAATTGGCAGTGCTTTTTATATATGGTGTCGACATAACAAGTGTCTGTACGTGAGGAAGTGGTTACTATTTGTCGGTTCCTACTTCACGTTTTGGTGGAAATATCGTCAACAGCTGAGATTTGAGGTTAGTTATTTTTTGCGCCGGTGACAAATTATGAGTGGTCTATTTTCCAATGCAAAGAAAAAGTTTGGGAGAGTACTTCTGTTCTTAGTTTACCTGACAATAATTTTACTGTCCTTCGTTTATCTGACCATCATTTTACTCTGTGCTCTATCCAAAATGAGTGATATTGAATGTAATTGTAAAGTCTTATTGCCGAGCTTGGAGTCAAGGCTATTCAATTCCCAAGGGAGTCTTTTAAAGGTACTCATTTCAATATTTATTACCTTCATCCATTTCTTTTTCCATTTCATTCTCTGCCACTACAGGTTAGCCTTAATGAGCTGAATCAATGTGTTTATATTTTTTCCATGTTGTGACATTGACCATACTCTCGTAGACCGAATGTATTTTATAGATGTAGAGGATAATTAAGTTATTATGTGGTAAGGTTTATTTGTTGTCCAACCATTTCATTTTGCGAAGTCGGGGCTTTCTCTTGTGTGGTAATGGTACCAAGATCCATAATTTTATTTTTAATATTGTTCCTGCTTTGTGAACCATGCTTCTCTGAGATAATAAGCTGCTTATTCTCTAGAAAAATGTTGCATTTATTTGTAATGAAAAGTTCTTTAATTGATTTTCACCTTATAAAGAGTTTGATTTTAGAAAAGTTCGTTCATTTAAGCATACTGACTGTAACATTCTCTGGACGTAAAAGCTTAGAACGTATTCATGAAATATAATATACACAATACTTAAACATACTTGTGTACCGAATAATTCTTCTTATTTTGTAAAGTAATGTTGTAAGATATATACCGTAACTAATTTATAGGTTTCTTTCATTAATTCACTGATATTGGTGATGCGTTTGGACGACAGTTCCACCTCTATCCAATTGTTGGGATTTATGGAAAGAATCTTTGTAGGAAATTTATGGTGGCCCAAGGTAAGGGACTAAATGTGGGAGCATCACATGCCTGATATATTCGTGATAGGC